>JBAMNC010001243.1:600000-906762 GCA_037902135.1 Cetoscarus ocellatus
GACTTGTTTGAAAAGGGAAGCACTGACGCCAGTATATAGGAACCCAAAGCACCTGTGTCTCTAAGGATTTTAACTGGTACCTTCTCACCCTCAGCTGTCAGTGAAACAAAACCATCTGAAATAAAAGGTAGATATGTCTCATGACAAACAGGATCACATTTCTCAGCAACTGGAAAGTCAAAAGCAACATGTTCAACTGGTGCAGCTAAGGCTACGAACTTAACATTTACTGTTTTGTTTCGTTTTTTAAAGGCAAAACAGTCAGCTTTAATATGACCTTTTTTATGGCAGAAATGACAAAGTTTTTCCAGTATCCCGCTGTGCTACATTTCCATCCTGCTTAGCTGACACGGTTTTGGAAAACACCTGCGCAACAGGACTATCCCTATGACCATCACTGCCACGCGCAAATCCAAAATCACTGCGGTGAGTCAAAATATACTGATCCGCCTAGGCAGCTGCCTCACCAACAGTCCTTACTTGCTGTTCAGCTAAATATGTAGCAATACGACCAGGTACAGCGTTCTTAAATTGCTCCAACACAAAGAGGTCACACAAATCATCAAATGTCTCAACATTAGAAGCATCACGCCAACGATTAAAGTAATTCACCAAGTCACGTGAAAACTCCAAGTAAGACTGTGAGTCACCCTTCTTACTGTTCCTGAACCACTGACGGTAAGCTTCGGGGACCATCTCATAAGCTTTCAGGACAGCTGATTTAACTGATGCATAACTCAAACAATCAGTCACAGATAATGCAGAGTAAGACTCCTGAGCCCTGCCAGTTAAAACACACTGCAGCATCATAGTACGCTCTGTCTCAGGCCAAGCCCTAGCATCAGCTACTCTCTCAAAAAGAGAAAAAAATGTCTCAGGATCTTTTTCATTAAATTTTGGAACAAGCCGTAAATTTCCCAGCAAGTCAAATTGTGACGGAGAACGTGCAGCAGAAGAAACAACATTTTCCCCTACACCAGCCCCGCTTAATTTCCCCTCCTTGATCAGATTTAACTTTTCATGCTCCAAAGCGATCCTTGCTTGTTCTGTGTCAAATTTTAGTTTTTCAACAGCCAATTCTTTATCAGCCTGTACACGCTGTTTTATTTTTTCATGCTCAATTTGCAGCAAAAGCAATTCTCTTTGTTGTTCAAAGGACAAATTAATCGCAGACACAGGTAATGACACACCTGCCACACTCTGAACACTATCCCCCAATTTACCTGGTAAGACATCCATTTCATACAGGTTAGCTTTTAAAATAGATTTCACAGTGTCCTTTAGTCTTTTATCACTAATCTCTATTTTATAGTGATCCGCGATCCTCAATAGCTGTTCTTTCGTGCAGCCATCTAAAAACAAATCCGACGGAGACTCAAAAAACTCCTCAACTTGAGCCATCACAACACCACGGACCCAAGGAAGGAGAAGCACCAAACACACCCGGCTGTAAATAAACCAACAGGAGCGTCCCCTCTATCTGCCTAACCGAAAACTAACTAACTCAACCCTCTCTCTTCATGGGGGTACTTGCTGCAGGTACTTACGCACTAGAGACCGCTGGTATGGAAAAGCGACTAGCTATGCTAGCAACCCCCCAAAACCACGGACATGCTCCCACCTCTTTCGCCCCAACACTACAAAAAAAAAAAAAAAACAGTGAAACCCAAAGGGGTAACACTGCTATGCCTAACAAGGGGAATATAACGTTGGCTTCTCAAACTCAAGATTCACCCCGAAATGTGTCAACACTCACCTTCCGTGGCGGATAAACACGCGAATCCACCGCTCCTACTCTGTTTCATCAGGCACAAACTTTTCACCTCACCCAGGTGCCTCCGTGACCTACTTTCACAGCTGATAGGCATCTGTCAATCATCAGGGAATCCCCGCAACAGCCCACCCTCAATGATATTACGTACCACCTACGTCATCACAAACGAGCCAGACTGCCGCGGGCAACCCCCCTGCAACACCAAGACCTGGACGCGCCTGAACAGAAAAGAAACATGGATTAAACACAAATCTACATGAACTTAGCCACAATTAGACGAGCCCCCATTTATCACGGCCGGCTCTAAGCCACTGACAAAGAAGGGGAGAAGGAGTGGAGTGCACTGCAAGCAACATCGATTTTATTACAATAATAATAATAATGATGTCCAAAGACATGTAAATTCAGGTGCTGCAAAAGCACCCTAACAAAATCAAGACTAGGAAGGGGAGCAAGAGTCCATCAATAAGCAGCCTGCCAGCGTCTCCTCTCCAGCTCCAGCTCCCCAGATGCACTGACCAGCCTGATCTTTATACGCATGAGAGAACACCGGGCCCAGGTGTTCTCAATCCATGTCAATCCTGACCGCCGCCAGACCACACCTACTGGATCCTGAGGACACAAGACACACTAACCAGCAAACTGGCCACCAGAGGATCGTCACACTGACCATTTCAGGGAAGCTGCTTTTATACCCAATCATGGCACCCACCTGTTCTCAATTAGCCTGTTCACCTGTGGGATGTTCCAAATAAGTGTTTGATGAGCATTCCTCAACTTTCTCAGTCTTTTTTGCCACTTGTGCCAGCTTTTTTGAAACATGTTGCAGGCATCAAATTCAAAATGAGCTAATATTTGCAAAAAATAACACAGTTTACCAGTTCGAACGTTAAGTATCTTGTCTTTGCGTGTATCCAATTGAATATAGGTTGAAAGGGATTTCACATGATGGCTCTGGAGTCACACCTACATGGATAATCAGATTTTAGGGGTGTGCCATCCTGGGCCACGCATCTGGTCCAGCCAATGATCATCTGACACCAACTACCATGCAGTGTTTAAAGTCTCTTAAATCACCGTTTTTGTCCATTTTGACTCACAGTTTGAACTTCACACTTGAATGGGTGCACCTAATAAAGTGTCTGGTGAGGATGTGCATTGACTGGAACAGTGTTTCTCAGTTACTTCTGGATTACCAGCAGAGTAGCATGGTTAGGTCTATATGGAATGGAGAACTGTATAAACAGATGGGTAAGCAGGAGTGTGTGCATGAAGGTGTGCAAGTGGGCTGAGTGAGAAAACTGAATAAAAGAATATATGACAAGAAGTATTAGTTTGTATAAATTAAAGTAGGCATTGACTATAGGTCAGTGATGGGAACCTTTGGGCCACACTAAGTCTGCATTTAGCTTTTCTTAAAATCAGCTGAACCAACATTCAATTTTTAAGGAAAGTACAAACAGTAAGACTTTATTAAATAGGCTTAAGATACATTTCAATCCAATTGAAATTACTTTTTTATTGGAAGAAATAATACAATCAGCAGCACGGTGGCACAGCAGGTAGTGCACGTGACTCACTGCAAGAAGGTTGCTGGTTCAATCCCCATGTCAGTCAGGGCCTTCTGGGTGGATTTTGCATGTTCTTCCTGTGCATGTGTGGATTCTCTCCAAATTCATGCTTCCTGCAACAGACCAAAACATGCACATTAGGTTAATTGGTGACTCCAAATTTCCTTTAGGTATGAATGTGAGCATGGTCGTCCAATTATTATTATTATTATTATTTATTTATTTTTTTTTTTTATAGCTGTCACATTGCCAAGGATGGGTAGGTCATGATGAATAACACCGCTTTGTAGGTTGATTGATGGCTTCAAATTGCCCTTAGGTATGAGTGTGAGTGTGAATGGTTGTCTCTCTATTTGGTCCTGTGATAGGCTCCAGCCCCCTATGACCCTGAAAAGGATAAACAGTATATCTAATGGATGGATGGAAATAAAATATTCACATTTTTCCAAATATATTTTACTTACTGGTATTTTTTTCTCAAATAAATAATTAAAAAAATACAAGCAATGCATAGAAGACTTTCAAAGAAATACATGTCAAGCACACACATCATTTCTTGCAAAGACTTAAATTTATTCCAATTACCAAAGATTATAATGTAAATTTTTTGATTGTATTAATATTTTTGTTTATGGTTATAATTAATTGATATTTGAAAATAACTTGTAAACCACATTGAGTGGGAGGGAGGGTTGCATCTGCATTTTGTCGATCCCTGATCAAAGTGATGCAAAAATGAAGACATGTTTTGTCTCTCTTTTGGTGCAGATGACTGAATCACAGAATAAGAAAACAGAGAGACTCTTGTTTCTTAATCTTGGAGTTCATCGGAGGAGGAAATGTTGGTTCCCACCCAGCTGACAAATATTTTCTCCTGCCATCATCAAAACACAAAAAAGTCACAGCTTGAACATGAGCACATGAGGTCTAATCAGAGACAAACAAACTATCAGTTTTAATTTTAATTATTTTTTTCAATACGTTAATATAAAAGCTTATCATTCTCAGGTGCGGGTGCAGGACTTATTGCTGTACATGTCCTGCTCTCTCTGTGCAAACAAAGACTTTCTCCTTGCTCTGCAGGGTGTGGTTTGATCTGCTACACCTGCAGGGCATACCTGTGTGGCAAGATGCAACAGAAACCAGTCTGGGCGTAAAGAAGAATAAATAAGGAACACAAAGGCAGAGCAGGATTGTAAAATAAAATAAAATAACAGTTGATGCTGTGGTGAGTCACGGCGGCTTCACCTTGCGCAACTTCATGAGATACAGAGAGACACCGTTTAATATAGCCTCATACTTTGGAGTTAACACACCCAGGTAGAAAGAACTCAAGGCCATTCTTCATGTCACAGCTCATTTTGAACATGCTGTTCCTGTTTTTGCCTTAAGCAGAGATTATCCATGTCAGTGAGGCACTTCGTACTGACGCTTGAATTGGCCTGGTGCATTCTGAGGACTCTTTCCCATTAGCATGAAAAGTGGATGGGGGTATGTGATGCTGTAAATGTGTCAAAAAGACTTACAGATGCGGTTTGGCAAAGGCCCTTCAAGTTCAACTGCGAGTGCATGAAGCATATGCAGCATAGCAGCCTGTCACCCACAGACAGAGGGAATAAATCAATGAATCTGCTTTGAGGTTTGGGAATATTTTAATCTTATCTAATAAGAGGCTGGAATACCCTCCAGCTGTTGGCAAACGCACTCAGGATTATCTTATTCAAGCAGATGCATATTTTATTTATGCCCGAAACCACGGGCACACCTTGCCTCACTGCCACACATACCAACACCATTTTATCACCCAGGTCACAACCACAACCCTATCATTAAAGAGCGGAAGGGTGTATTGCTGTAACATGCAGCATTAACAGTAAGCAACTGATTTTGTTTTCAAACTAATCAAATTTTATTGTGTAGGCTGCCAACATACAGGATGCATAATTGCAAAGACGACGCCTGCAGGAGTTTGGCACGCAGTGTTAAGACAGAACTTCAAGTCTCCTATACATCAGTTTATTTTTTTAATGAGAAAAATCTTTAAAGAAATAATCTGAATACAAATGCAGAACAATGTCAAGCCAATTACTGTAAAGTTGTCTACAGAAATGGTCCAAAATACTCTAAATATACTCAAAAATGGACAAAATATAAAAGTCTTGTGTTTGACAGTCTGCGAATGCTCTAGGACTGTAACATAGCGATTTTATTCTTCTGCAAGGTGAACAGTAAGCTGACACACCAGATGAGCTGTTCAATATATTTCACTAGTCCATCTGGGCAGCAGCGTACAGACAGTGTTTGGAGTGCAGGGCAGAGCCCAGATGGATGTTGACATCTTTGACAGGGCACTTATAACCTGAAGTTTGCAGATACAGGCAGAATATTTCAGAAGCACTATTCTCTCTGTTTCATTCACATATATCATTGTGAACATTGTTTAAATTTGTCATTATATTTGAAGTATTGTAAAAGGCCTCATTTGTCCTTCTTTTATTGATTGTTTTTTAAGAAACATGTTCTGTCTTGTTATTGGCATGATTTACTTCATAAATTAAGACAGATGGGAATGTGGTAATTAATATATAGGGCTCTAATTTCCTGGCACAACTCAGGGTGGCGCAGCCTGGTGCACCCCGCGCAGTGGTAATTTCGTCCGGCACACCGCCGTGCGCAGCAAATTTTGCAATTTGGTAGACCGGCTGCGCCGAGATGGGTGTGACGGCGCACCAGGGGGAGGTGACGAAAGATTCAGCTTGGCGCAGTGACAATTTCATGCCAAAAAACTGCGCGGGAGGTGCGCCGAAAGCCCGCCAGCTCCAACCTGGTCTATTCTCGGCGCAGACGAAGCGCACCTGGTGCAGTGGTAATTTGGCTGACAGGCGCACAGTGCGCACACGTCACCAAAACCTCACAGGCAGGTATCCAGAGTGTCAGGCACATTTCAATGCAATAAACAATCACAGCAACCACTATTTAATGTAACCGTCTGAACCAGCACATACATTTGTATCTATATTAATTGTCCCGTCACATCTGATGTCAGATCAGAGACGTTTGTCATAACTAGCGAGTTCATATCTCTCAGCCAACCACAAACAGCCACATCATCCCATACGGAGTATCCGGCTTCTCTCATTTCACGAAATTCAAAAGAAAAGAAAAAAGAGAGAGACGCTCGCTGAATAAATGTAAGTCACTCGGTGTCTTAAGGATTTACCTGTGATTGCCCATATTTCTCTGTTTTAATCTTTATTCTTAACGTGATCTAAAAAGATGGAGTACATTATTGCAAGGAGGATGAGGAGGAGATGTCGGGGGAATATCTCACCAAAGGATCTGCCATTTGGTGATGACAGACCAGGAATGCAGGTGGATCACACGCATGATGAATGGATTAGCCTGCTGCTGTGTTTAAATGTAATTATCACTTTATTGTGTACTCATATTTATGAGACAGGGGCAGATTACATCTGTCCCGCGAGGTGGTCCACACGGTGACGCGCATCTTGTCCTCCGATGCGCAGCCCGGTGGCCTCTGCGCTCTCCCAATTGCTGCAAAAGTGACAGCGGCTCTGACCTTCGTCTCCACCGAGGTGAAATTGTCACTGCGCCTCGCCCGCGGCGCATTTAAAGGCGAGGAGAGGCGTTAATTTGATTGGCGAAGATTGTACTCGGCTGTGTTAAACCCACTCACGCCTTCTCTCCTCCCTCTCTGCTACTTGCGCTGCTGGGAAAGACGGAGGCATGGGTGCGCCTCCCTGCGCCAGACTGCGCCGTGCACGAAACTTGCAAAATGCCCTGGACACACCCCGTTGGCGTGGCGCAGGCACGGCGCAGGGCAGGTGCACCCCGCCCGCGCCTGGTCTACGAAATTAGAGCCCATAATGTTAATATAGGAAACAAGTACCACAATTGTATGTTTAATATTCATCAACATTTTGGGCGGTTATGGAGAAAAAGAAATGCTTTAAAGTAAGTGCTTTATAAATTATAAAATGATATTGTTTATCTGTCCACCAATTTATAAATGATTAAAAAGAAATGTACTAAAGGTTATATTTTTGAAAGCACTGGCTTTGAAGCATATTTTTCTCTATACCTGCCAAAAACTTTTACACAGTATTATATAATATATATCATCATTGTCCCACAAAACTCGTCCTTTCTCCTTTGTAAGTTTCCATAAACGTTCAGCAGGGGACGTATTTCTATATGATGCGGCCGCAAGGCATGATGGGGCACCCCTTTCTCCTTTCTTTGTAAAGGATGGTCCAGTGTTTCCTAAGCTAAATGAGATAATAAAGGAAGCAACAAACTTCCTTTCCTTAACTTCTGGAGAATTCAAACAGCCCTTATCACTGGCGATGCTGAAATACTTCCAGGTCATTTCTTCAGTCAGGAAGGTTCCTAATCAAAAAGGACTTTTCTAACGCAACCAATGACTCAGGCTGATCTAGCTACACTGCATGGTTAGGCATACAATGCCAGCAGGTCTTTTCACACTGGAAGCATTTTACTCATGTGATGGCAGAGGTGTGAACCTGGTTGCATTTTGGGATGCATGTTATGAAATCAGAGCTTTCAGACTGGAAGCGAGAGCAGCACTTTTCATGTGCATCTCCTGCACAGAAAATGTTGTATATTGGAGGCTGGCCTATTTTTTTTTTTTTTTTCGAGATGTGTGCTTTTCTTCTTTTTTTTCTTTCCAACAAACAGTAAATGACAAATAGCGAGCCATATTTACCTTAATATAGCTGGTATGTGTGTCCACAGGGGTAGAATATGCAAGAGAAAAGATAGAAACTGTCCACCTACTCTTCCTGTGTCTGTCAGAGTTAGAGCTACATTTAGCCTCCTTTGTGGAGAAACTCTCCCTGTTCAGCAGAGTGCTTTCACTCTGTTGCCATCCAAGCAACGTCTTTTTCATGGACGCCCCTGCTTATTTCAGCAAGACAATGCCAAGCCACATTCTGCACGTGTTACAACAGCATGGCTTCGTAGTAAAAGAGTGTGGGTACTAGACTGGCCTGCCTGTAGTCCAGACCTGTCCCCCATTGAAAATGTGTGGCGCATTATGAAGCATAAAATACAACAACGGAGACCCCGGACTGTTGAACAACTTAAGCTGTACATCAAGCAAGAATGGGAAAGAATTCCACCCGAAAAGCTTCAAAAATTGGTCTCCTCAGTTCCCAAACATTTACTGAGTGTTGTTAAAAGGAAAGGCGATGTAACACAGTGGTAAAAATAGCCCTGTGCCAACTTTTTTGCAATGTGTTGCTGCCATTAAATTCAAAGTTGATGATTATTTGCAAAAGAAAATAAAGTTTCTCAGTTCAAACATTAAATATCTTGTTTTTGCAGTGTATTCAATTGAATATAAGTTGAAAAAGATTTGCAAATCATTGTATTCTGTTTTTATTTACGATTTACACAACGTGCCAGCTTCACTGGTTTTGGGTTTTGTACATAGTGTTGATTTAAACTCTGGGATGATATATGTTTTCAAAGTTATTTTTGTGTTTGGGAGTATGGGAAATTTTTGAGACAGAAGTTTTTATCATGTGATATTTTATTTTGTATGTAAATGTGCCACCATCCTCTAATCCAGCACCATGGCCAAACATTACCTGGACCCACCCCTGCAGATGGTCTGGTGCATTATTCTGGAGACTGCTGATCTTCAGGGATATTCATGCACAACCATGGTCCCAAAAAGAGAAAATATCCAGAGAGCAGTTCTCTGGGAAGAAGTGTCTTGTTGAAACCAGAGGTCAGAGGAGAATCATCAGATTGGTTTGAGACAATACACATGCAACAGATACTCATATAACCACTTGTTACAACCAAGGGTATGAAGAAGGCCATTTCTGAACACACAACACCTAAAACCTTGGAGCAGACAAGCTCCAGCAGCAGAAGACCACACCCAGTGCCACTCCTGTCAGCTAAAAAACAGGAAACTGAGGTTACAATTCCCATAGGCTCACCAAAACTGAACAACAGAGGACTGGAAAAATGTATTCTGGTCTAAGTGTTTTCTTGGCCATGAAATTGAGATCACTGTACTCCAGTGTCTTCCACAGCCACCAGAACTCAATCCAGTAGAGCACCTTTGGGATGTGGTGGAACAGTAGTTTTGCATAATGGATGTACAGCTGAAGAATCTGCAGAAACTGTGTGATGCTATCATGTCAATATGGACCAAACTCTCTGAGGCATGTAACCAGCACCTTGTTAAATCAATGACATAAAGAATTAAGTTTGGAAGTCAACGGGCATCAGACAAGTTGTTCTGAATTAAGTTGCTAGTTGTTTGGTTGACATGTGGTCCATTTTTCCAGCCCAAGGATTTCAGTCCAAACAGGACTTTCTGCAGTTGAAAAGGTGGTTTGTTGCTCATCGCTCTTTGTCTCACTGTTCGTCCTTTCCATGCCTGTAGATGAATTCACTAAGGTTTTGTAAGTAACATAATGATTAGTCATCTTTTGCCCAAACTTGAGAATGCTTAGTTGCACAAAAACTGCTGAAACACCTAAAATATAATTTCAGCTAATAGCTCTTAACACCAGTGCTGGAGAGTGAAACATGTTCAGGCACTGCAGCACAGAATCAGTGAAAGGACAGGAGCCTCTAAGGTCTGTGAATCATTAATGTCTGAAAAAATTAAGAGCTCAAGTCTCTGCTTGATCAACTCCACCCAAATGATGAAGCCACTCACTCAGGGCTGACCTCATCAAGCAAATACTTTCTGCTGAGTCGAAACTGTTTGTGATCACACAAAGTTGAATTTTGATATCTTTTTTATTCAGCATGATATCAGTTTTCTTTGATTACTTGTTTTCCTGTGTTTATATAGTTTTCCAGTCTGCCTTTTCTTTGGTTAAATAAAAGGTCAGGATCTTTAGTTTGAAAAGATAGATAAGGGGGGCACCTAGTGGTGATCAGAGGAATCACATGCTAATAAATCAATTTCATGTTTGAGGTAAGAACACTTCTTTTACTTTAGTGTAGTGTTTTTTAACTGGTCTAGCCTCAGAACCCACCATCACTCTCTATTAACCCTCACCATAGAGGTCGTGTTTTTGCTGGCATTTGTCCATTTATTGGTCTGTCTGTCTGTTTGTTGGTCTCTAAGAAAGATAACTCAAAAATCTCCCCATGGATTGTGATGAAATTTTCAGGGCCTGTTGGTCATGATACAAGAAAGAAGATTAGGATTTGGTGATGATCCAAAACCAGATGCAGATCCAGGGATTACCCATGAATTTCAATTGTGTCCATGAATAATGACAGCTGGTATTGAATTATAAGTCAGGATTGGATCTGATTTGTAAGGACTAGATACGCTTTTTGCTTCATTCTGTTCTTTCTCAAACTGGTTGGTGTGTTGACATACATGTGTATGTGCTCACATGTTTATATTTGTTTGATGGACTTGTACATTTGTTTGGTGTACATATGTATTATTTTGCATTGACTCAGTTGTTTCTGTTGTTTGTTTAAGTTTGAGAGACATAAAAAAAAAGAAAAAGAATTTTTAAATGATCTGCTAACATTGTGGGACAGGACAGTTTTCCACATTTTTGTTAATAAATTCCTTGGATCACTTCTACTTCAGATGCTGCAACTAGAATTTTGCAAAATGTCTAATTTATCTTATTGAATAATTTATAGTTTGGACCTTGGAGATGGGTCAAAACATATACCTTTTAAAAGCATTAAAACCCACTGGAGGGCGTGGATTATTCATTCTATTTCACTGCTTTTCTGGAGATAGCATGCAAACTTTGGTTGTTTCTGGAAATCTGGAGAAATTAACACATTATCTTAGAAAATAGCTTTGTGATGCAAAAATGATGCTCTAAGCTCATGGTGTAAGTTCAGGCAGAAGGACCTCTGTGTACTTCTTCATTAATCCATTCATGAATCTTGGTCACCTCTAATTTCTTCCTGTTGTCCTACACAAGTGATCAGCTGATACACACACTCACTTAAGCGTTGAACCACGAGACTCTACCACGACTTTGTTTTGCCAATCATCCTGCATGGTGCTTCCTATTTTTATGGTCTCTTTCCCTCCCACAGTCAACCTTTCATTAAATTGTGATCACAGCAAACCTCCTCCACCACAGGCTCCAAATCATCTCATCAGTGTCCAGAGCGAGCTCCTCAGAAGTCTGGTTCTTGTCTTATCCTCTATCCATTATCACCACCACCACAACAAGCATCTAGACTCCAGGGGGTACCCTATCCTGCTTTTGGCCTCACCACTGTTTTAAGTGCATGAAGACTTGCTGGTACTTGCTGGTACAAAGATTAGCGTAGATGCTAACAGCTCCAGTGGCTGTTTTATCAGATGTTGACTGCATTTCTTCGTCAAATTAAAAACAAATAACAACACTGCACACTTCTTTATTGAAAGGATACTTTCACTTGACTAACAACATTTTTGGTGAGTGTTTGCTCTAAAAGTGGCTCATGTTCTTTCCTTTACACCCCAGCAGTAGCACCTGCCTACGGCATTATCTGACTGGCCTAAAATGAATGTGATTGAAAGAACCATCATCCAATCACCTGCCTGATATTCTCTTGAAAGGTTCTGCCCATTCCCAGATACTGTCTATGGGCTGTTTCTGAGATGGACTGGTTAAATATATTGGAACAGTCCATCTGGTGTGTCTGGTTAACTAATCACAAAAGACATTGCACATTTATCACTTATCCAGACTCAAAAAATAAATAATTGTTCAATCAAATTCAAGCTTCTACTGAAGTCAGATCTCAAGAAGACACCCACAAGTTATTTGTTGTCATGGCAGAGTAGGCCTATAAACATATATAAGCATGTCCATTTTAGAATTTCTGTTCTTCATAAGTAGACTTTTTACCAACACCAAGAAGGCTACAAGGTTATGTTTTTGCTGGTGTTGTCCATTTCTTTGTCTCTGTTTGTCTATTGGTCTTAACCAACCTCAAAAACTTGGTCATGGCACAAAGTAGAAGTGATTAGATTTAGGTAATGGTCCAAGTCACATTGCGAGACAGGGCAGTTTTCCACATTTTGGTAACAACTCAAAAAGGTCCTAACAGATTTTAATGTAAATTTCAGAGAATTTTAGAAAATGTACAACAGGGAAGTAACTAGATTTTGATGGTGATACAGACGTAGAACCTTCAATTTATTAAATGATCTGGTAACATTTAAGATTGGGAAATTTTTCACATTTTCACTGATAACTTAATGAAGAATGTCAGAAAAGCCTTGGCAGATGGTTGTGCTCTATGAACACTTCTAATTGCGGTCCTAGTTGTTTAAGGATCACAAAGCTATTTTTTCCTCATGATAGTTTGTTAATTTTCCCATGTCTCTTGCAAAGGAGAAAGTTTTCATGTTATCACTGGAAAAGCAAAATAAGATAAGAAGTATGGACTCCTGCTCTCCTATGGCTCTAGTAACATTTTTTGCAGCATGTTTTGTCCTGTTTCTTTTAACCACATCGCATCCAATGTCTAAACCAATTTTTTTATTGACTGGCTAAACTTTTTGGATGCTAAAGTTGTTGATTCATTTTTTAGGGAATGTTGGTCAAGGCACAAGGAAGAAGCAATTCAATTTAATTAGTGATCTGAATCCAGATGCAGATCCAGGTACATGTTAAAAGATTTGTCAACATCACCAGATAGGGCAGTTTTTCACATTTTACATAGTAACTCAGCTAAAAATGTCAGAGTTGCTTGGCAGATGTTTGTCATATTTGGGTCCCATACTATTAGTTGAAAGCCAGTGCTTTGGTGCATCGTAAGAGTTTTCCAACTGAATTATAAACAAACATGTTAACCTGGTGACCTTAAGCTTTTACAAATTTGACATTTTTTGTGACTTCAAAAAGATATAGACTTCTCTTCTGTAAAGTACCTTGAGATAATATTTGATCCTATAGGAGCTGCACAAATAAAGGTTGATAGATGTGAGGCTGTTGTCTCTGACATATGGACCCTTTTTCTCATGCCATTTCAGCAAAAAACCCCAAAAGTAAATCTTAAAAAAAAATTCCATGTGTCATCTTAGTTTAGTGGCTTTTAATCACAGTCTAGACTCATGATAAACAGAGAGGGCATCCATCAAGTGAAGATCACATTACACCAACTCTCTTACATCAGTGAATCAAAAGACAAGGACAAAGAAGCAAGAAACTCCTTTTATCAGGGTGCAGGCCCGAATTGTTCAGAGTGGTTTGTAGGAGAAGCAAATGTGATAGAAGAAATGAGAAGCTGACTTTCACCAGTGAATCATAAAAAAGGAGATGAGCTGGCACATTCAAGGGCCCAGTCATCTTCAGGTGCAGCTTGGGTAGTAGCAGGGGTGTTACTGAATGTTCTCCACCTCTGTCTCAACACTTGAGGACACCACCCTCCCATTGACCACCTCCTCAACGATGGTCTTCACCCTCCGCTCAATGTGAGGCTTATGCTCTGCAGATGAAAACAAAGACAACACGTAAGTGTCTAAAGATAAGCAGTGCAATTGCTTTACTGGTATAAATGACTGTTTTAGGAGAACTTTTAGTAATTTAGAGTCCCCTGGTAGAGATCAATATGAGACCCTTCCCCATTTAGCTCAAAGCAAATATGACATGTTAACAACACTGAAGTCTTTAAGAGTAGTGTCTAAAGTTCAGAAGATCAGTGACTGTTGGTCCTCTTTTCCAGTTTCACCCATGTCCAAACAATGACAGTTTATCCTCAGAATTCTGACAGTATCAGGAGTTTTGAGGCCCTTTCAAATATATTTTTACATGACATGATTAAGTTGTAAATACATGTAATGATGTAATTGCACCAATAAGTTGGCCCATTTCAAGACACACCTTTTTGCCAGTGAGGAGTTTGCCTAACGTGACACACCAGATGAGTCGTTCAACATTTCACTAGGGAAGAGGCCATAGAAAATGTTTGGGGAGAGCAGAGCCTTTCAGAAGCATATCCGGCAGGTGATTGGACAATCGTTCAATCAGTCACATTCACTATGGGCCAATCAGATTATGTAGCATGTGGGCACTAGTTAGCAACAGAGCGTGAGCCACTTTGTAAAATTAAAATCTCAACAACACATGCCGGAAGAGTAGCCAAAATATTCTTAATATAGAAAAGTTTGCAGTGTTGTTATTTGTCTTTTATTTGATACAGAAATGCGGTCAACTTCTGATGAAACTGCTACTGAAGCTATTAGCATCTACGCTAATCTCTCTGTGGGCAGTCACTTCCTGCTGTCGTCTCGCTCGTAGCTCCCAACTTGTCCTACTGTAGAGGACATTGGCTGCTTTGGACCCCTCACAGTCGTTGAAGATTGGAGCTTGGCAAGATGGATCTGCCGGATTATAGACATTTAATCAGGTGGATCCATCTGCACTGCATGGTTAGAGTTTGCCAGCCAGCTTTTGCAATTTAAACAGTTTGCAAAAATGTGCCTGCTCTATTCTGAACCACATACTGTTAAAATTGTTTCCAAGAGAAATGCCTTGATTGCACAAATATGTGCAACTGGCCGGGACTTACTCACTTGTCCAGATAAAGCTGAACTTAACCATCATATTAGAGTTGTATTTTGAGAGATAGTGGTTTACTTGCCATTTCTGGCATTTCTTAAGAGGTAAAACTTTGGCAAAATGGCAAAATTCAAATAGGTTGGTGGAACTGATGAAGAACTTTTACAGTAATGTGTTTAGCAGTTTTCCTGCAATGGTTTTAACCACAAAAGGGTGAAGCAGGAAGAGTCCTGAAAAGCAGAGGTGAGTTAGCATTTTAGCACTTCCGGTTCTCATGTCTCAAAGTCTTTAGGATATTAGTAAGCTTAAAAATACCTTTTCAAATATTCAATGGTTATTGATGAACTGCTTACAAGGACTACAATGTCCTGACCTAATGCAATTATTTCAGATTGTTTTGGTGAACGATTATACATACACCATAGCTACAGCCATGGGCACCAACTTGATCAGATCATTTGATTATGAGAAAATTCTTAAACAAGAGGTCACAATATTGAATTATAAGTTTGAAGTGTGGGAGCTGCTTCCAAATTGAACCACCATGTTGTAGTTCCACAATAGTTTGGTATTCATTTTTTTTTACTCAAACCATTAAAGGCTAAAGAATAATGAAAGTCAAGTTGTTTCAAAATTATCATGATGAATAAAATGTGGAAGTTTCATGAATTTTGTTCACCACAGACCTAATTATCAGCAATAATCCAAGAGCACACTGCAAAGGGAGCCAGCACAGAGCTAACTTCTGCGGTGGTCAACGATAACACTACAGTCCACAGAGATAGCACAGGGGTGACCCAGGGGACTGGCACAGGTCGCTCTAGAAAACCCCAAAACCCTAAACAATGGTCAGCTTTTTGTTTGTCAGAGGTGGACCTCATTTTTAAGTGAACTGTTTTGTCTTTGAGTATTCCTGCCGAAGATTTTATAGATTCTAAGTCTGTAACCCTGCAGATCCATCTTGGAAAGCTTTAAGTTGAAATGAGTGAGCTCGGTCTGCAGAGGCACTGTCAGCGTCCTTTGAGCAGAAGAAGGGGCAGGAGGACAGCAAGAAGCAAGTGCAAGCCTGTAAACAATGGCTGCTGGTGAAGAGATGTGAATGTATGTTGCCTGCTACTGTGCTGTTTTTATTGTAGTTTTACACATTTTTTTATCACATGAAGATTAAAGAACATTAGTGAAAATATTTCTCACTGTAAAAAATAATTCAGCTTCTCTACCAATTGGTTTCTGTAAAACTCTGATTGACATATTTACTCACATTACTCAACTTGGCAGCAGTGTCCACCTACTAAATCATCTGATTGTTCATAATGAATGTGACTGACAGAACCATTGTAAAATCACCTTCCAGATACGCTTTTGAAAGGTTTTGCCACCACCAAACATTTTCTATGGACTGTTGCCCTGATGGATTTGTGAAATATACAGTATTATTATATAATACATTAATACACAGTATTATAAATAAACAGTAATTTTGAAGACATAAACCTTTTGCACTTTACTTGATCTGTAAACTGATGCCTGTGCAAACGAAATCTCATTTTGTATACACCTGCTGCATACTGAATGACAATAAAGTCCAAGTCCAAGTCTTTAAAGACTTCGGCCTCATTCAAAGTCAGAGTCCAGTGGATGGCAGAACATCACTGTTATCAAGAGGCGACAATGCATTTTAGTCAACATGTACATTTAAGGTGAATTTTGAGCCGTAAAAATAACCAAAAGTAGCAATAGATAAATGTCACAAATGCCTAGGACTCTGTCAATACCTTAAGGACAGTCAAAACAGAGAAAGAAGCAAAAATCAGACTGAAATAGGTATTTTAATGTACACAGGCGGTAAGGTCAAAGCATAGAAAAGCCCCATAGCTGTTCTTGCAAACACCTCCTCAAAAAGTTATTCATTCAAACTTTATTTTGCATTTACTTAATGACAAAATTCATTAAGAGGTATTAATGTCCTGTTTCACACAACTTTTTTGATTAAACAGTCTTACTGGCAGTTGGGACTGATGGTGTGAGACTTCTAAGTATTTTTACTGCAAAGAGACTTTGTTATGAAAAACGTTTCATCATATGATGGGCGGGTGTCTACAGCTGTCATTTAAAGATTTGTCAGAACACTCCACGACACAACACAGAATAACCATGAAAATGGTGATTTAAGTTTTCTACAAAAATAATACTGTTTATTTAGCACAGACATCCAAGAAGTTTCATGCTGTAAGGCCTCTGTTCTAATTTTACGTATTTTTTTCAAGCAATAAAGTTGTTTTTTCCAACCTAATTGTTTTACTATCTCCGCCAAGGAGGTTATGCTTTTGCCGGCATTTGTTAGTTGTTTTGTTGGTTCGTTTGTGAACAAGATATCTCAAAAAGTTATGACCAAAGGAAATTTTCAGGATAGGTCACAAATGGGCCAAGGACCAATTGATTAGATCAGTGCTGATCCAAAACTGTATGTGGAAACACAATTTTTTTAATGATTTCCTAACATTTTGAGATAGGGTTAGTTTACTCCCTTACATTGATACCTTAACTCAATAAGTTCTCAGTGGGTTTTGGTGACATATTCAGGACACCTTGGTCCTATTACAGGGGAAAAGAGATCAGATTTTGGCAGTGATCTGAATGCTACGGAGCCCCTAAGGTGCCACGGAGAAAAAAATATATAAATCGTGCTTACGAGATAGTAAAACATGCGCATGATATATTAAAACGTGCGCACGAAATACTTATTCATGAGCACATTTTAGCTAAAACGTGCACTCGAAATAAAGTTATTTACCACGTTTTGACTTGTCCTTGTCCTTGTCCTTGTCCACTACGGCTTCCCATAGCGACGTCAGATGTTTACAGACACACACAATGGAGAGAAGAAGTGAGCTAGTTAACTTTTACTTCCACCTCAGAATGTCATATAATGACATTCTTGCTGTTCTTGCCAAGAGAGATGGAATAATCCTAAGTTGGAGAACTTTGCTGCGCATACTAAAAGACAACAGGCTCAGCCGGCTGAAGGAGTACTCAGATTCAGTCAGTGTCCTGACCTGGGATGCACAGGGGGGACTTGTTTGCTGCTACAGAGGCGAAGTTGTAGCTAACTTCAGGGCTAACTCCCTCCACCTTATTCAGCAGGTGGCAGCAAGACACGAGCTTTGCTTGAGTCTTGAAAGTTGTGCAGCTTTTATTGAAGGTACTGATAAATAGCCTAAGGGACTGTACATACCCTGCACTCCTACATTCACAGACACAGCTAACGTTGGCTGGTTACTGGGATGCTTCAACCGAGCCCGGCTGTCTTCTTCTTCTTCTTCTTCTTGGTTTTTACCGGCAGGTGACCACAATATTATGGGGCATTACCGCCATCTACCGATGAGCCCGGCTGTCTGTTGCCGCTTGCTTGTATAATTAAATTGAGCGCACGTTTTATCTTAAACGTGCGCATGTTTTAATATATCGTGCGTATGTTTTACTATCTCGTGCGCACGATTTATATATTTTTATTCTCCGTGGCACCTTAGGGGCTCCGTAGAATGCAGATATGGATCCAGGAATTTCTTCAGGAATTTGTTAACAGTGCAGTGTTGATGTAATTGCAGGAACATGTATGTACTGGAAAAGTGAATGGAACTGACGAGGAGCATGTCTAAAATCAGCTAAGAAAGTGAGCAGTAGCTATTGTATTTTTTTCAGACAAATACTGTTCTCATTTAAAACAGCTGTATCTTGAGTAGGGATGGGAATTGACATTTCAACTAAAATCAATAACAAAAAGCTAAAGAAATTGACACTATTGTCTTTCCACTTGACTACTACTACCAGTTCCCTCCACTGAGTTGTGGATGTCAGTGAAATCACGCCCTCATCTGAGGCAGTCAGCACAAACAACAGCAAGGAAGGCAAAGGCGTAAGGATGGCAGGCGGGAGACCAAAGTGGCCACAAGTGTGGTTTATTTCTATACGATATGATGCTAAGTCCACGACATCCAGTGTCTCTGTGTGTGATTTCAGACAAGTGTGAAAACATCAAAAACTTGCTGAAGCATTTGTCTGTGCAGAACAGCCTTAAATTTCAGAGGTGTCGTGTGTTTGACATTATTTACCCTGAAAACTTGTGTACACCGTTTTTTTCATACAGAAAATCTAACATTGACAAGGAATCACCTTGATGGGCATAATCGATGGTGGCATTGGGTTCAATAAACTTGATCAATTCCCATCCCTAATCTTGAGGCTGCTTGCCACAGACGATTGTAAACAAAGGGCCTCAATCTCCTACAACTGCCAGCTGGTAAAACTGCCTTTTCTGGTTAACTGCAATAGAGTCTTACCTTCAACTTTTTCAACCACCACCACCATCCTACGGAGAAAAAAACAGTATTTAATTTACATTCAGTTTCCATATCTGTGTTTTTTAAATGGTTATGAGAAAGAAATGGTCTCACTTCTTTTCTTCGTACTGCTTCCTCTCGTACGCCTCTCCCTCCAGCAGCCTCCTGTACTCAGCAATCTCCAGCTCCAGCCTCATCTTGATGTCCAGCAGTAGGCTGTACTCCTGCTGCTGCTGCTCAATACTCACTCGGAGCTGCTGCAGCTCTGTCTCCAGGTAGTTGATGGTCGCCTGTAGCTGGCTGAGCTGGACGCTGTATCTGCCGTTCACTTCTTCCAAGTTCTGCTGGAGGCACTGAATCTGTAACACAGGCATGAGGGATGCGAGGGGAGGTGTGAGTGCGACCTGTCCCCTCTGCATGATGGAAAATACTAGAATCGGAAATCATCACACATTTGAATGGAGGGTTTCATCTTTTTCCAGTCAGTAATTTTGTTTGTGATTTGTGCCAGTGCTTATCTGGAACTTTTTTCTGACCAAAAAGAACAGAAGTCTTCTGGTATTGTTCCCTTATTACCCACCCCAAGGAGGTTATGTTTTTGCCGGAGTATGTTTGTTTGTTTGTCTGTTTGTTTGTTTGTTAGCAAGATTACTCAAAAACTACTGGACAGATTTTGCTGAAATTTTCAGGAGATGTTGGTAATGGCCCAGCTTAACAATTATTACATTTTGGTGGTGATCCAGATAACTGCCATTAGTGAACGATGGTTTTTGCTCAATAATTGTCTAACTAGGGTAGGAGGGTCAACATGAGGATTGCAGTCTACTTATAGTCTACTTTTGGTTACTAATTAATTAATTACTTTGTCCATGAAAGCACCCTCACTTTCTTTCACTCATTTAAGGTATACTGTAACAGATAATAATGATATGTTTGAAATATTATTTACCGGGAGGTCGGGAGACCAGGATGCTCTACACGATACCTGTGGAGTTGGGAGGCCCTAAATTGAAACAATTAAAATGATAAATTCCAGGTTTGACACATAAAGTGAGTCTGTCTGTGAGCTCTTTACAATGCCACTGAGCTGTTGGATTTATGAATTATACTGGATGCATTGTATACGTTACAGCGACAATGCTGCTCTGTTAAGCCTGTGCCCCCTTTGTTTTTTTTGTTTGTTTGTTTTTTTGCTTTGTTTTTCGAGGTTTAGATTCATTTCATAGTTTTTTTATTTATATTACATTTTCTCTTTTTATATTGCATATTTGATATCGTTTTATTGTTTGTGAATGTGAACACATTTAACTGTCTTGTAAAAATTAATAAAAAAAAAAAAAATTACAAAAACATAACAGTCTAACTAAAAATGATATAAACATGATCCTGAGTGCTAGGTGTGGGTTTTCAGGGTGAAGGAATCATATTATGATGGTAACTTTATCATGGAACTATTGCTTATAGATGTAACAGCAATATTGAGCTACCTTGGTGGAGGTTTGCGCTCTCTGAGTGCTTTCTAGTTATCACTCCGGTAGTGGCTCTCTTTTTTTTTTTTTTTTTTTGCATGGCATCACTTTTCTAAGACTGACCCCTGTTAAGGCGCTTGTACGACTGATCTCCAAACTCTGGTAGGTCCTCTTCAGCTCTGACAGGTCACTGCTGGACGTCTTCACCTCTACACCACATGTAATGATTTCCTTCTGGAGAGCTTCCATCTAAGACACAAACACACATTAGCACGTGTAACGGGGAAACAGCTTGCCATTGACATCAAGAAACCTCTTATTTCACTTTATATTCTGTATTTTGATCCCAGGGCTCATACTTGTGTGTCTCACCTTTGTCTGGAACCATTTCTCCTGCTCCATCTTGTTCTTCAACACCACACCCTCATACTGCTCCCTTATCTCCTCCAGGACCTTGTTCAGATCTACAGAGTGTCCACTGTCTACCTCCACATTCACTGTGCCCGCCTGCTGGACCCTAAGCAGACGCATCTCCTGTAACAAGCAAACAGGAGATATTTCAGTCATGAAGTGAAATAAATAGAAAACATTTTTTAATAGACACATGTTTCAAAATAAATATATATTAAAATGAATAAAAAAACAAAACAGTGATTAATAAAAATAATCATATTAACTATACATGACATGAATAAATAAATATTTTAGTCATGCCTTGTTACAGAAGTATGCTCAGGTGTACAGTCATACCTGCCATCACCAGCAGAGGGCGCCACCAGACAACACAACCTATTATCATGTTTTAGACGTTTGAACGCCTACAGCAGTTTCAGTTTTATTAATTTCATACTCACAATCTCATCACCATGTATATATATATATATATATGTGTGTGTGGGGGGGGGGTGTATATATATCAAACTTAAGTGTGTTGCAACTTAAACAAAGCCTGAAAATCCTCTGAGGACCACCAAAGACTCTCATAAAACCACAGCTTGGGACTCATAATTACTTCAGTATCTCTGTTTTTTGAGAATTCTAATTTTCCAATTTCAACACTTATTTTTTACCTTGAAATGCGACTCAGGTACAGTGCGAGTGATGCACTACTGGCTACAGATCAAGATGGTAAAATGTAACAGCAAGGCGTTGTCCTGCTTGTAAAAAATGTAATGGGGGTTCTTATCTGAAAAAAAATCCTCTAGTCAGAAAACACTAAAATATCTAATTTAAGGCCACATTACTTTTTTACAGTAGTATTTTCCATCACAGTCAAAATTATTGGCATCTTTACCATTTTGCGTTTGTGGCACTTAAAAGTATAAAAGCTCTCACTTCTGTCCCCTCAAGTTTATTTTTACTGTTCTGAAAATGTACAAAAAAAACGTATATTTTAACATGGAATCAAAAAACTATATGATAAGTCAAAGCATTAATCATTTTTTTTAAATATTGTTTAGGTTTTTATTTTATTGCGAAGACCCTTTGGGCCTGCCTGCAGTACCTCTGAGGTCCAGCAGGAGGCGTCAGAGGATCACTAACCCTCAACCTCACTTCATGACACACTGATCATGCATTTGGTGTCATATTGGACCCTCAGGTTGAAAAACTTCCCAACAGATTTGCTCATATTTACTTGTTTATAATTTATTGATGTTTGAAAATAACTTATGGGCCACATTAAAGGAGGAGATGAACCTCATGTGACCCATCTTTGCTCTTTCTGCCACAAAACCTGCAGATGGCTGTTCAATATGAGTCTGTTTCTATTTCCAGCTGTTAAAAAATGTGTGCTGCTGTGCTTGTGATGGGCTGATGTTGAGTCTTTGTATATAACTTAACAGAGTAATATCTAAAATTTTCTCAGGAGTCTTTAAAAAATACTCATGAATTTGCAGTGTATGAATCAGGATTAGTTAATTGAGTAATTAGATCTTTAAGTGATCACTTACTCAAGGAACCTCTTTAGATTGGGCCTCACCTCCTCATGATTACTCTTCACGAACACCAGTTCCTCCTTCAGACCTTCGATCTGGACCTCCAGGTCACTGATGGACAGAGTGAGGCTGTCTCTGACTCCTCGCAGACGGGCCACATCAGCTTCCGCCACATTACGCAAGTTCAGCTCAGTCTCATACCTACGGAGAGAGAGAGGGGACAGTATTCATGCAACTGGACAAAGTCAACCTAAACAGCTTTCTGAGTCTGAATGAATCACTGAAGGGTTAATGAGCAGGGGGTGAGTCCAGAGGTTTTTGTTTGGGGTGGCCAAACAGGGGCACCAATTTATAGAGAGGCCATAATGTGAATTTGAGTAGTTTGTCCTTTAATACACTCTTATTATATCAATTTTTAAGTAATACAAGAAGGAGTAACATATAAATCATATCATAGGGCGGCAGGTGAAGGTATTGCACATGCCTCACAGCAACAAGGTTGCTGGTTCGATCCTCGTGTCAGTCAGGGTCTTTCTCTGGAGTTTGCATGTCCTCCCTGTGCGTGCGTGGATTCTCTCCAGGCACTCCAACTTCCTCCCACAGAACAAAAACATGCTCATTAGGCTGATTGGTGACTCCAAATTGCCTTTTGGTATGAATGTGAAAGTGAATGGTTGTCTGTCTCTCTATGTGGCCCTGTGATTGGCTGGTGACCTGTTAAGGGGGATCAAGCCTTCCTTCTGTGAGGCACATGCACTACCTGCTGTACCACTATGCCTCCCAATCATTATTATTATTATTATGATTGTTATTATTATTACTACTATTACATTAGTTAGTTAACCCTCTATCATGATGCCAAGGATGGGTAGGTGGTCGTTAACATAATTAAGATCACTATTTTGTATGCACACGCATTTATCTTAACTTCAGAAATAAATTACATTAGATAATAATAATCAATTAATATTAAGTGTTCTTTAGATTTTCTGCAATCAAACCCAAAATAACTAGCTTATTCATTTTTACTAATTTTTTTTAATTGAATGTGTAGCTCTTACCTAATTTGTTTAAGTATTTTGTAGTTACTGGACATAAATAGATTTTTTTTAAAAAAGGGTATGTTTTTACAGTCAGACTGAGAGCAAATTGTTACCTTGATTTTATTGGTAGCTTCTGTATATTGTTTTTGTTTTTTTTAAGTCTACTCAGTTAGTGTCAGTTGAAGCCCATTCTTGCTTGCACATGTCAATATTTCCTTGGGCAAGACACTTAACATTAAGCTGTGGGTGGTGTGGTTCATTTGCCCAAGATCACAACTGATCATGTTTTTTTTTTTTTTTTTTTTTTTTAGTTAGGGGATAAAATTCATGTTTCTGACATTTACAGAGGAACAGCCTGCTGTTTTACATCCAGGTTGTTGTAAGTCTACACTGGATGATTTTGACATTTTGGTCATAATCAAACAAATAAAGACTGCACTGACTGTGAGATCCTGTGGCTGATTCAAGGATATGAAGCAGGGTGGGGACATCTTACCTCGCTCCCTCCCAACCATAGCCATGATGTTCAATGGGCATTTTTTTTAAATTCTAGGTTAGATCCAATAATCCAAAACTATAAGGGTCAGTTGCTCTTCAGGTCCAAACTCTGATAATGCAAAAAGTTTTATTTTTTGAAGGATTTTCTGCTTTATTCTTGGTAGTTTTTCCTTAGCCTTAGTACAGCACTAAGAGCTTATAGGATCAAGGGGGGCTAATGCCACCCCTGGCCACCCATCTGGACACACCCCTGTTTACGATGAGACCAGATTGTGATACCACAAGAATGTAAACCTACTTTATCTTGAAGTCGTCTGCCGCCAGTCTAGCGTTGTCGACCTGCAGGATGATTCGTTGATTGTCTGAAAATCTCAGCTGGATCTGAAGTAAGAGACAACAAAGGTTGAACATGAAAGGATATCCATTTGAGATAGTTTTCACAAATCCATAAATTCAATCAAATATTAATGTTACAAACTCTAGTTCCAATGAAGTTGAGACATTGTGTTAATAAATGGAAATAAAAACAGGATACAATGATTTTCAAATCCTCTCTGACTTATATTCAATTTAGTACTCTACAAAGACAAGATATTTAATGCTCAAACTTTAATTTTTTTTTTAAATTATAAACTTATTTTGAATTTGATACCTGCAATAAGTTTTATACAAGCTTGGACAACTGCAACAAAAGACTGGGAAAGTTGAGGGATGCTCAGCATCACCTGAAACATTCCACAGGTGAACAGGTTCATTGGAAACAGGTGAGTGTCATGATTAGGTAGAAAGGAAGCAGGTGAGGTTCACCACTTTGTGAACAACTGAGTGAGCCAATAGTCCAGCAGTTTAATAGCAATGTTTCTCTGCACAGACTTTAGGGATTTACAGTTCATAATATCATCAAAAGATTCAGAGAATCTGGAGAAATCTCTGCCCATAAGTAGTAAGGATGAAAACAGCATTGAATGCTTGTGGACTACAATCCCTTGGGCAGTTAAAACAGTTTGTCATTACATGTACAAGTTCAAGTTAAAACTTTTATGCAAAGTTAAAGGCATTTATCAACAACATCCTAAAACACTACCAGCTTCTCTGGGCCCGAGCTCATCTGAGATTGACTGGAGCAAAGTGTAAAGTGTTCTGTGGTCTGTCGAGTCCACATTTCAAACTGTTTTGGGAAATTATGGACGTCGCGTCCTCCGAGTCGAAGAGGAAAAGGACCATCCAGGTTGTTATCATCTAAACGTTCAAAAAACAGCATCTGTGATGGTACGGGGACCCATGGCATGGGTAACTTGCACATCTGTGAAGGCATCATTAATGCTGAAAGGTACATACTGATTTAAGAGCAACATCAGCTGCCATCCAAGAAACGATGTCTTTTTCAGTTTTTAATTTCACAGATAGATTCTCAAAGCAAGATGCAGTTCCATATCTTAGTGTGCTCTCCATCACAGCGTGATGAAAAAATAACAAAGACTCCCTGTCTTTACAAAAAATATGTTACAATATTGACTTCTACTGCACACAGAATGTAATGTAATTTAAACTACTGTTAATGCTTTATTAATGGTGAATTAACTATTTACTAATACTTAACTACAGCTTTACAAATGCACCAACAAAGCATTTAATAGCAGTGTTTTTGACAAAACGAGTGCATAAATAATGAAGATGAGTAAAACATTTACTAACCTTTAAGGATATTTTAAGTGAATCAATAAAGAACTTATAACTGCTTTTTAATGATTAATAAGTTAATAATAGAACAAATATTTAGGTATCTTATGATTATTAATTATGCCTCACTAATGCTTCGTAGTTGTTGTAAATATAAAGTGTATTTATGGTCTCTGTAGATGTTCAGAGCAAAAAGTGAGCATCACCTTAGCTCGGAGGTCATTGATGGTGGCGAAGTAGGCGGTGTAGTCTCTGGCCACCGAGGGCACTCTCTTTTCGTAGTACTCTCTGATCTGCAGCTCCAGCTTCCTGTTGGCCACCTCCAGAGAGCGCACCTGAGCACACAACCAGAGAGAGACATCAAAACAGGAGCAGGTGAGGAATGATGGATGACAGATCATGCAGGTGTTCAGAAATAACCTGAGTTCAAGCATCCTGAAGCACAAGTCAAGATAATGAAAGACTTCCCTTTGTTTAGACGTCCTGAGGGTCACTTCAGGAAAAAGTCTTTCGTAATTCTAATTTATAAAAGCAGGAACAACCGACTATAGCTATGTTGGTTTCTTTAAAGAAGGAGGAGAAAATATAATATTGTGTTTGTTACAGTAACGTGCCAAGATGTAAACAAATACCAATACCCAATACTCAAAGGAAAGACTTTTTAACTCATCCTTTTGACTTTGGTCTTAGCTTTTTGGATTTTTTTTTCAACAGTTTAATTCAACATTTCTACGTTTCCCCCAAATTGTTTATTTTTTCTAAATAATTTTATTTTTTTCTCAGCATTTGGACATTTTCCCTCATCATTTGAACATCTTTATCATTTTCACTTTTTCTAGTCATTTTAATATTATTTCACTGAACTTCGAAGAGAGTAAGAGATTTTCAAAGAGACTTTAACCCCAATGAGGCTCTCCTGGTTTAATTAAGTAATAAAAAAAAGTGTAGACTTTTTCTCCACAAACTGAAGTTATTCAGGATTTTGAAAGCTTCAGATGATAACATTTTAATTTTTCATGGCATTTACAGTTTACTTCAAAACACTTTGACTTAATATTTTGACACATTTTTCTGAAAATTGTTAAATGTTTTTAGAGTGGCAAAACTATTTACACCAACATTTCAACTTTACTTTATTAAGTTTTTACTTTCTCTATCACAGTTTGACTTTTTCATGACATTTTGAGCTCATTTCCCAAAGAGTCTTTTAATTGCTATTTTGCATTTTTCCCAAAATCATGACTTATTTGGGAGATTTTGAGTTTGTGAACAAAATCTGACTTAATTTTAGACAATTTGAGATAGATTTTTTTCTCCATTTGGTCTTGACCTTTTGACTTAGTCTACAAATTTGACCTTTTTTCCCCTGAAATGTAGATTTTTTTATGTCTCACCATTTTAATGTTTTGGTTCTTTAACATTTGCATTTTTTTAGAGTTTGACTTTTTCATTTTTATTTTTTTTACATATAAGTATTTCTACTCTTTTCATAATGTTTTACAATTGCTCCAAATATTTTGACCTTTTATAACACTTTCACTTATTTCAGTTCTGTTGAGCAATATCTCACCTTACTCATTATTTTGATTTTTTTTTCAGATTTGTATTTAAATAATTAAATATTTCTCATTTGTGGTGATGTTACTTATTATCTTAATATTTGAATTTTTTTTCGATTTAGACAATTTTACATTGATATTTTCATTTTTTACCTTTGCTTTTTTGTTTTTTATTTCACTTTTTAATAACATTTATTTATTTTTCAAAGTAACTATTTCAAATTCACTCATTATTTTTTTCAATTTTAGTCCTTTTCAAACATTAGCCTTTTTCTACAGTTTACATTTTCTTAGATTTTAAAATTTTTCACTCAATATTTTGACATTTTCTTTAAATTTGACTTTCTGAACAGTTGGACTTTTGCTTTTTTAATCATTTGACTCATTTTTACCAAAATGCCTGATTTCCTATACTCATTTTATTTCTTTTCTTTATTTTTTTACTCCTTACAGTTTGACTCTTTTCTTCTGTAGCATTTTATTCCTTTTGTGACATTTTATGTTTTTTTCTTATTTTTTTTACATTTTCTTTTTTTCTCAAAATTTCACTAAGTTCTCCTTCTTCTTTGCCTTTTTGCAACATGCCAACTTTTTTCTCAAAATGCACAGTTGAAAACTTCCCCCTCTTTCATTTTATATCTTTTGTGTCTGACCCTATCTCCGAATTTTTCCATGTAATGGTCTTCATCTTTGGCTGTAGATAACGGTCCACAGGTGCAGGAATTAATGCAGAGCGCAAACTCTTTTTGATTTATATTCTGTTGTTCATAAGCTACAGATGCAGCAGTTTATTAAACATATAATCAGTTGTCAGTTCTGCAGGTCTGTCAGTTTCACTGCACAGGCGCAGCCTTGTTGGACTAAATTCATCATCATCTTCATCAACACTTACCTTCTCCAGGTAAGAGGCCAGGCGGTCATTGAGGTTCTGCATGGTCCCCTTCTCATTGCCGATCAGTGCGCCCTCGCTGTAATAGCCCAGGGTCCCAGAGTGGAAGACTGGCTGGGAGATGCGGGTCCCAAGGCCCCCTGCACCCGCATACATGCTGGCTGCGCTCCCGGTGATGGTACGGGCCTGTCCAGCTCCCACCAGCGACTGCGCTGAGATCCGGCTGAAGCCGGTGGAGCCGGAGCTGCTGCGAGCGCTGTAGCTCCGGCTTTGACTGGTGAAAGAGGACATGTTGAGAGGTGGAGGTGGATGGAGGTCACTGGAAGTGATGAATGGAGCTGGAGAGTCTGCGAGAGAGAGTGATTCTGCTTCAGGGAACAAGTGTTTTTATAGCAGCCTGCCGCAGTGAGACAGCGTCTGTCCTGCGCAACAACAATGTTTGGCATGCAGATAATATTTTTCTGAAAAACTTAATAGGTGTGTGCAGAAGTGTTAGAGAGGCTCTGATAACAGGATGAATGTTGAACATCAAGTTTGGTAGCTTGATGGGTGGATAACTGATAGACATGAAGATTGTTTTCTTTCACAGTCTGGAGGTGACGCTTTTGGCAGGTTGAGGTGTCCTACATACTTCCAGCTAAAGTGAGTTTGATACTCACTGCAGTCATCCTAACAGAACATCCCGACAGGTAAAGTGGCATCCATTTCATCTCCCTCTGGACCCTCTCCCCTGCTTTAAGCACTTATACCTCAAACACCAGGACATGATACCCAGGTGAGGAGCAGGCACCACCACAAAAATGTCTGGCCCCCTAAAAGGCACAAAGAGTGGCCCCCCTCCATTATGAGACTGATGTGAATGCATGCACTTCATTGGTAGGCCCCCTATACCCTCCTGCACAGGTAGCTTGCCATTGACTCTTGTTTTGAGCTTCTGGTAGGAGCATGGGCCCTGCTACAGTGGTCAGTTGGTGTCTGCTCCAAGAATCGTCATGCCAGGCCTGACTGATCTGGATAAGGTCTGTGTGATGGGGAAACTTGGAGGTGGTTTTCCGCAAAAGCAGTGTTAATTTTGTTGACTAATTATTTTCGTCATAGTTTTCGTCAACAGCCTTTTTTCCCCTGACCAAAACTAGACAGTAACTAATAAAAACAAGTGCACATGGACAAAAACTAAAACTAAATTAACTGACATTTTCATCAACAAATAAAAACTAGACTAAAACAGAGACTTAATCCAATCAGACCTAATTTGGTCATGTAGAAAGTAGAGACAAGTTAGGAATATACCCAATCACAGCTACTTTGGTTGTGTGGAAAGGTTGGATAAGTTGAGAGGGACATCCAATCAAACTTGCTTTAGCTTTGTGGTGGCGGCATAAGTTGTGGAGCGATCCAATCAGAGCTACTCTCTTTATGAGTTGATATTCATGTAGTGCAGGTTCACTGTTTGTTGTCAATTCTGGTATTGTAACTGAGATGCTCTGCCTAAATAAAGGTGACCGCATTTCACACAAAAGTTAAATTTGTTTCTGTTCATTTATACATTCATACTTCACTAGCATTCAGTAAAGGGTTATTAGATGTTTAATTTTACCCAAGTGTAAAACATGACTTTAGAAATTCAAGGAAACATAAAAAATGCCTTACACTTTACACTTCATATTTTAGTCGACTGTTGTGAAATTTCATCAGCTAAAACTAGACTAAAATTAAAACAATTTAGATGGCTTAATTATGACTAAAACTAAAATATACTTTAGGAAAAAGACGATAACTAAAACTGAATTTAAAAAGTGCTATGAAAATTAACACTGCACAAAATCAAGTTGCTGCATTTTTTGGAGTGAACCAGAGTAACATCTCCAAACTGAAGGTCAAGTTCCATTTAGCAGAGGATGTCAGAAACAGGCCGCTAAGTGGGTGTCCCAAGAAGATGACTCCACAAGAAGACAGTTTCCTCACCCTGTCAGCACTCAGGAACTGTAGGCAGTCTTTCACAGATTTGCAGTCAAGGTCTGCAGGACAATATGGCTGATGGCTCTCTGCCCAGACAATCCGTAACAGACTGCACACTGCCGATCTCCGGTCTCATAGGGCTGCCAGGAGGCCTGCCATGACTGCCCTTCATCATCAGGCCCGTTTGCACTGAAGTTGGCAACAAGTGCACTTGAAACTGAACATGTGGAGGTGTCTTATCCGCTGGGTAAGTTCCCCTTTTTGTTTATTCCTCATGTGTCATGTCTTGTCATTCCTATTTTATTTTGAAAGCGCTCACCCTTGTCTCTTGTTTCCTGCCCTCACCTCTCTGTGTCTCCCTGATTGTTGATTCCCTTCATTTGTGTTCCCTCTAGGCCTGTGCTCAAAATATCAACACAGCAAAATATCGCCACACACTCCTTGGGGTTACGTGTATCGATACAGACTCAATGTTTGAACAGTTGTTGTCAACACACTTTGGGTAATGTTAACAATGGCACAATTCAAAGTAGAAGCCAAGCTACATGATGAAGCACATGTCCCAAATTTCACTTTGGTCGACCATCTTTGAGGACCTGAATTTAAGTTTCTTAAGTTGTAAAATCATTTAAAACTTGTCCTTTTTTCTTCTTCTTCTTGTAATAAAACCTAAGCTTGTCAGGAGTTCTGTTAAAAGCGTAGTCAGTGTTCACAGTTTACGTGTATCGGGATACATATCGTATTGTGGCCTCAGTGTCAAGATGCGTATCGTATCGTGAGGTTGCTGGAAATACCCAGCCCTATAGTTCCCTCCTGCGTCACCTGTGTCTGATTGTGTGTATTTAAACCCCACTTCCCCTCTGGCTCTCTGTCAGATTGCCGGTCATGTCTTCTCTCTCCAGGATTCTTCTCGTGTGTCCCTTTGTGTACAGATCTCATTTAAGTATACTTTTACCTCAACTTTTTGTCTGATACTTCTGCCTGTTCTGATTGCCTCTTTGTGTACTGAACCCCTGACTGAATTAAAAAGGCTTTTTGGGATTCTGGACTTGTCGAGTTGTGCTTTTGTGTCCTCAGTATTGTGACAAGAGGAGCTTTCTGTTTAGAGATGAGTCCAGATTCTGCTTATGTTGTGTTTAAAAGGTCACACAAGGCTGGTGACCATCATGAGGAGGAGGTGCTAGTCCGTCTCCACACGCAACTGAGGCTCCTGTTTGATAAATGAATGAATCGCTTGTGTCTCCAGACTTCATGTTCCTTGCAAATGTGGCACCATTTGAAAAGTTTTTTTCAACAGTGTAAGATTTATTGCCAAGAAGCATTGTTACAATTAAGAAATAACCAACCAACCATCATTTCCTTACTTTTTGTGTTACGTTTAGTTACTTTTGCATATAAGTAACTGGTTTCTCACCAGTTACTGCTCTTTTTTAATGTTCCTCTTGCCACTTCATCAACAGTAGAGGAAGAAGTAAAGATGCATCTGTACAGCATCTCCTCTTCCACTTGTTGGCACAAAGTTGTGCCCTTAAAGAAAACACACCCATGTTTGTGTGCCTTCAAATCAAGCAGATTCAGCTGAGCCAATGACAGAGAGGACAGCATTACAACATGTAAATATGTTCATTAAGTTCTGGATGAATAACAAGAACAATATCAGCACAAAATGTGATTTTAAAAGACGTGTTGTGTTGTTTTCATGCATGTTGTGTCTAATACTGTAGCCTCTGCACAGTCTACTGTCAGAGTGTTAGTTTGTAAAACAGCTGGTTTTCACTTCTGTTGTTCTGTTATTCTGTTGCTCGGCTTCAGATCATGGGTCATAAACTTGACCTTAGGATGACTGCAGAGTCCATATATTTAGGGGCAGATGCACAGTCTGATGCATGCTGTTTTAGTCAGGCCATTTTAACTCAGCATGGAATTTTATTGTTATTATGCTTGTGAAAAATGAAGAAGAATCGTCTTTTTTTAAGGTCAAACTGGGCTGTCAAACTATCTTTGCTGTAATGACATCACATTGATGTATTTAAAGTTCTATCACCTGAGAGACAAAAAAATTGAATCCTACTGACCTTTATTAAAATCAAGCACCGATCAATGATGAGCAAGACTTCACATAATCACTTAATATGATTATGTTAAGCTTCTGCTATTAGAACAAAATAAGTTTGCACAGAAACTTACATCAAAAACTTTACATATTTACAGTTGCACCTCCAGACATTTTATAACTTTATAACCAGTGTCACAAACAGGCCATGACCTTCCTACAAAGAGCCACTTGAGTTCAGAGTGATTTAAAACGCTAAAAACTGAAGAAACACCACGAATCATGATCATCTTCATAAATTAGATGAATATTTCTTTTTAGTCCTATTTTTTGCTTGTTGAAGAACCTTACCCATCATCATTCTCTGTGACGTGTATCAAAGTGTTCATGTAGTCTTTTTTCAAACACTATGCTGCTCATACTCAACAGAACACAGAGATGCAACCTCATAAAATGTGGAGGCTGGAAAACTGCCCACATGACCACAGACACACCAGTTCCTCTTGTGTTTTTTTCCCTTGAAAAACCACTGATCATTCTCAAGAAACCAGATAGACTCATCGGTTAGGGCCCACAGTCACACCCTTTAATTGAATGCTTACCTAACCATGCAGCGCAAAACTGTGGGCGTTGACACAGTTATCGAAGAAACATCTAAATCCTCTGTCGAACACAACCAACAGGAAAAGTTTCAGATAACACTTTGCACGTCACTTTTCTTTGGCAGTGGTTTTCACCGGTTTTGTTTTAGGACTTGAGTAGTATGAAGCAGTATGTTTCAATAAAGTGTGATATATTGCCTCTCTCAGAAGTGCAGCTGTTAGTTGCACACTGTCACTGTCTAAATCAGTGGAGCAAGTGTGCAGCTTTAAGTTCCTGGGAATCAACACAACAGAGACCTGTCTTGGACTTCACATCTCTGGTTAAAAAGCTTTTTAAGGAAACATAAAAAATCAAAACTCTTGCGCCAAGTTCATGTCAGCTTTGACAAAGGAGTGATTGAAAGCATCCTGACTGGAAACATCACAAACTGGCATGGGATGAGCACAGCCCAGGACAGGAGGACTCTGCAAAGAGTGATTAAAACTGCCCAAAGCATCAATGGTACCCATCTACTGAGCATCGGTGATGTCGGGGTGAGGTGCCCGCGCAGAATCAAGAGGATACTGGAGAACAACACCCACTCCAGCCACAGCCTGTTCACCCCAAATGGTTCAGAAGTATCCGCTGTACCACCAGACTGTGGAGCAGCTTCTTCCTTCAGGCTGTGAGAGTGCTGAATGCACCATCTGCACTCTCCTATGTCTAATGGGTTTTGTTTTGTCTTGTTTCATTATGTTTTGGAGCCACAATTTGATTTCATTGTGCAACCTGTTGCACAGTGACAAATAAACTTCCCTGTATCTTTGCATCCTTGTATGATGCAGACTGATGGTTAAAGACGCTGTGAACTGTGTTCACCAGTTTGTAACATTATCACACTCACATTACACTGACACGGCAATGGGAGGTAGTTTGACTTAAGTGTCTCACCCAAAGACATTCATTAACAAGAAGCCTGATGACAGGGTGGTGGTTTGGTGGAGTGATTAAGCAACCAGGCATGACCCTTATACATACATCTGCTAGCCCGGGTTCAAATCCAGCCTGTGGCCCGTTTGTGGCCACAGGCTGGATTTGAAGGCTAGAATGACTTCCCCTGCTCTCTCTCGCCCCCTTTCACAAGCCTATCCACTGTCAATCACTCCTCTCAATAAAGGCACAAAATGCCCTAAAAATAATCTTAAAAAAAAAAAGAAGCCTGAAGACCTTTGACCTCCTCCCAGTCAAAGAAAACAAATGTGCAAAGACTGACAGAAAACCCTTTTTGTAGGATTTGGCTTTCACATGCAAAGGGTGACTAGTGGAGTCCATAACCTTGAACTTTGACCTTTTATCTCCAAAATCTTATGAGTTCATCCTTGTCTCATGGTAGAATCTGTAAAATGTCTGAAGGAAAACCCACAAAGCAGCCTTGGAATCCCAGGTTATATAGGTACAATTTGAAAGAAAAGGATGCCTGGCAAGTCTTTGACACTGACCTTTAACCCATGACCTTAAAAACATAATCACGTCATCCTTATGCCAGGTAGAACATCAGTGCAAAGTAAGGCTAAATAGTCAGTTTTGGTAAAACTACTTAAGTTGTCAGTTTTTGTTATATTACTGAATTCTTACCGATGTCTGAAAAAGTCAGTACAAAAAGACTTCAGTTTGTTAAGCCATATTTTAATATGTGGCATGGTTGTCCAGCAGCTAGTGCACGTGCCTCAGAGCAAGAAGGTTGCTGGTTCGAACCCTGTTCTGGTCAGGGCTTTACTGTGTGGAGTTCGCATGTTCTCTCTGGGCATGCATGGGTATTGTCCGGGCACTCCAGCTTCCTCCCACAGACCAAAAACATGCTTTTTATGTTAACTGGTGACTCCAAAATGGCCTCAGGTATGAGTGTGAGAGTGAAAATTGGAAAAAAAATCACCTTCAATATTATTATATTAAAACTAGTTATTACTAAAAATGGAAAAGCTCACATTGATTCAAATGTAAAGCAATGCCCAATTACAACAAATGATAAAACCAAATATAGTTAATTTATTTTGTTAGTGCACATAGTGTAAATGTTGCTTATATATAGACCTACTGTGTGCATACTGTGTAGTTATTCAGATTGTTTGTTGTTGATTTTTATATTTGTAATTCATTACTATTATTATTATTTATTCACTTAAATACAGGATTTTTATTTTGCGGTTTGGGTGTTTATATTGTATTATAGATTTTTTGTATTTATTTGTAATTTGTAAAGCATTTAAATTAGGTAACGTGCTATCGTATAAATTAAAGACAATGGTGAAAACAACGCTTTTTGATTTCTTTTGTAAGCATATGTAAATCGCCGATGGAGGCGGGCACCACATAAAAACTCGCCTAGGGCGCCATATTGGGTAGGTCCAGATTTGAGTTCAGGGGTGTTGACATGTGGTTCGGGAGGTCTGAACACGTCTAAAAGGGTCTCAAACTGCCGTGAGTGTCAGTGTGTGTCTACCTGCTAGATAAGCAAGAGCATTAATACCAACACCTGTTCCTTATCTGCATCACAGGGTTATAAAACACATGATGACTGAGGTCAAGGAGTTTTAGACTTCAAGCATCATTCCAACCACCTGTTGGATCACTTCTGTTGTGTAGATTTGTTTGTTTGTCTGCAGCTGTAGATATTAAGTTGCCTTCTTTCCTCCTCCATGTGCTTCTGTCACTCTCACTAACTGTTTCAATCAAAGAGCGGCTGATAATCTCTCCGTCATCCACAGTAAATCTCGCTGACAGATTCACTGCCTAGACTGTCTAGACTTCATACATGTTGTCAGTGGAAACTGGATACACCATTATAAACTCTGCAGAAATCTATTGAGTATGTAAACAGAGCTTATGTCAACCTCACGCTCTGGTGTCTTTACTAAAAGGGTAGAGCGTACGTCAGCAGAAAAGTACAGAACATAGCACAACCTGGTGAAGGCGATAATCACCTATAACCAATCATTAAAGCCCTTGTGAAGAGTTTAAAGCTGGTCATGAAACAGACTGAAGTTGATGCTGATGTGTCTCCATAAGCAAACAGAAGACAAGGCCATTGGGGTCAAGAGTGATCACTGCTGTGCAGATGTCCTAAAATAAGGGTGACCATATTCTGAAAACCCAAAAAGAGGACCCTCAGCAGCATGTATGACGCATGCGACATACATGCTCAATATGTGGACAGGTAGGCACATTGTAATAATGCCAGTAGTTCAGTGCAATGCTTTATTATAAATACTGAACCTTTTACTACTGTTAATATAAATGGCCACCTGGTCTTTTTTTTTTTTTTACCTTTTTGTCAATAAATGTTTCAGAAAATGCCCTTTGAATTAAATATTTTGTACCTCTTTCAGGTAAAAATAAAACATTCTGGCAAGTATTTGTCATTATTAAGCTGTAAATGCTTAAAACAGTGTGTAATTACAAGAAAAGTAAAAAAGAAATTTGAATCTTCAACAGGTTTCTCTTTATAAACAATTCTAAATGAACATGTACAACACTTTTGAGAAGACGAAACAGAAACTCTTATAATATTATACTATTTAACAATTTATGAAATCCATAAAACACAAACTATGATAAAAAAGATGATGACAAAAAAGATTAAGTAGGCAAAAATACGGCAAAAGAATGGTAGGAGAACACTCCAGAATAATCCTAATGCTATTATTTACAGTGTTTTTACGTTATTTACACAGAACATATCGATAAACTACTGATAAATGACTCACACGTTTGTCTCTGTTTTCTCTCTCTGCTCTCCGGCTCAGTCAGCTCACTTCCCATCCCTCCCCCTCAGGCAATCCAGCCTTTACCGTAATGTATCGTATATACTATATATAGAAGCTATATACTATAAAGTGGATACTCGAGGAGTTACAGTACTTTGAATCATGCATGTCTTTTTCTGTCACCGCGGATAGCCTTGTCTGTAGAACAAGCTGAGTAAAACCTGGACATTTTAGGGAAATTCATAAAGTTTTCCCAGACATAATTTTACGGCCAAAAAGGAGGACATGTCTGGGCAAAAGAGGACATATGGTCACCCTAGTTAAAATGCTTTTAAAGGTCCCAAATCCTGGTGTGTTTGACTGTTTTCATCATGTCTTGGGTGTCAATAAAGCAAGGATTTGATTGAAGTTGAATAAAGAGAGGAAAACAGTCATCTCTGTGAGGATCAGATGCGGCTCTTTTCCCCTCCCCTTTGGAAACAGTCATTTCTAAGGGGGCGGGGGGCTATGGTAGGCTATGATAATAAGCTTTGTGCTCATTGACTGCCCAATAATTCTGATAGAAGGGGGGAGGGAGGCTTATAGGACATGGAGTGGACTTCAGACAGTCATGGCATCTTCCTGTGACAAGCAGAAAACACATGTAGGTGGAGGCTGTATATCTATGACATAATAAATACCAGGAAGTAAAAAACAGAGTGAGTTTGGTAAAAGGTGACATGTTCTTCTGCTCCCAAGCCCCTTCTAACAACGATAAAGGCAAAGAACATTGACTTTGCAGGACATGAGGCCTTTAAGTGCTGAGGCCAGGAAGATGTCAAATTTTTATGACCTCTTTCTCAAGCACCATCCGTCTTGGTTACTGGTTAGAAATATCTGGTGGCAGGGCTTGTTCAAGTTTGAAACAGTTGATTTTCCTGCTATGTTATACTCCATTTGATTCTTTTTAAGTTGTCCTATACATAAAATAATAAAGGCAAAAATATAATGATAGGATGTACAAGAAAACCAGTCAACACTCAGTCAAGGAAAGTGGTGTAATATGACTTCATTTGTACATCTAGTCAAATTTTTAATGCATTAAATGCACTTTTACATACTACCTAAAACTTGCTATTTTATTTTATTGAATGACTCAGCATTTTACCTTTTAAAGAAAATAAGGGATTTTTTTCTTTTGTCAAAATTCTTGTTATGCATGTTGCAACCTTGAAATCATTTGACAAACATCATCTCTCACCTTTAAACTAATTAACCTTGGCTTCTTGAAAGGGAATGTACATTTATGCAGCTTCACGGATGCTCCAAGGAAAGCATAATTTGGCTTTCTGCTTAACTCATACTAACTGACATGTCAAAGGCAAAATGTGTGAAACATTTGAGTAAAAGTGACCAGTGTCAACAGTTTGAGTGGCATTATCAGATCAGAAGGAGCCAGTTTATGTTTCCAAACAGGAGCACAATGATTACATCACACCCTCTGAGCCTGTGCAGGGCGTATTGGATTTCCTGTGTAAACTCATTGACTTTTTTATTATTTTTGCGGTGCAAGAAGCCTTTCTCCAGGTAAGTGAGAAACATATTAATGGGTTTGTAGAGGTGCGTTGTTTCCTTTACGCACATCCTCCCCATGTATTCGACCACAGATCAATGAGTGGACGCCATTATCTGTGTTTGATTTTTAAAGCTTTGACCAAACCTGAGGTATAAAACAGAGGTGCTTTGTGCAAAGACATCAGAGCTGAAGCAGAAGGGGGTTCGGATCTCATTGTGTACATATCCTCACAGGTACGGTAAGTAGAAGCTTGAGTTATTTAGTCAGTTTGAGGTGGCTGTAGATCTGTGGTTGTCTTTCAATTGGTTGGGGGTTTCATGTCACTGTAAGTGTTAATTTGATTGATGTTGTGTCACACTTTTCTAGTCATGTGATTACCTGAAGCACTTTTTACTGTAGATTACACAAACCAATTCTGCTATAAAGAGTCCATCAGTATTAGCTTATAATGTTTTTACACTTTCATACACTCAACATGCGAATGAAGCCACAGTTTGGGAAATATGGGGTCAGATGTCTGACTGAAGGACACATCTGTGCAATGGTGAATCAGTGGTAAAGTTTAATGTCTTTCAACCATCGGTCGTTTGATTCACATGCAGATATGTCTTCTAACAAGAAAACTTGGGTAGTTTTAGACAATGCATGTTGGCTGCAGCATGTGTCAGCTTTACCTTATAACACCACAGCTTTCAAACCAGTGGAGTGTGATGTGGCACACTGACCCTGTCTCCCTGCTGTCACAGCCTTGTCTGTTTTTGTGATGGGCCACAATAAATCTCCCTACAGGTGAGGTGCTTCATTGTTAATAGATCTGCAAAATCTTCAGAATATGAAAGTATTCTGTGTGAAAGAGGCTTTTGTTTCAAACAGCACAAACCAGGAGTGTATCCATTTAGTCAGTGACCAGTTCTACCAATTTGGAATTACATATGAGCTAAAAGAGGGTAAATATTGCTTCCTACTTTTGTCACTGTTATCATTTTTCTATTTATTTTGGCCAAGATAAATGTAAATAATATACAAAGCCAGACTGATGTCAACTATTACTAAAGGGGCTTTTGAGGCAAATCCACAGCAGCAGTTGTATTGAAAACTGAATCAAATCCACCATTAGATGTCTGTCTCTCTATCTCAGCCCTGATTGACTGTAGACCAGTCTAGAGAGTACCTTTCCTCTCATCAAATTTGATGAATTGTTATTGATAATGGATGGATGGTTGACCCTGACTGCCTCTGCCAGGCAAGGAACAGTGATCTGTGTATGGCAGAGGAAGCAGAGAAAATTAGCTAGATTCATGTTATTTTTCCCCATGATTAATTTGTGTATTTTCAACAGTAAAGTACAAGCTTTGTGTTTTGAAGCGGGCTGCAATTATGTGAGCCATAGCTTGGACACCTCTGATCTAGAATCTGGTTGTGGGTTAACCTTGTACAGCAGATGCACCTGCCTGATTCAGTCAGTGTCTGTAATCAGGCGCATCCATCTTGCAAAGCTCAAATCTATGATTGTTAGCAGCCGAAAGCAGCACGGTCCAATCAGAGTCCCTTAGAGCGGGAGGAGGTGGGAGCTACGAGCAACAGCAGAAAGCCACTGCTTGCCTAGAGATTAGAATGGATGCTAAAGGCTTTGGAAGCAGTTTTATCAGATCTGGACCACATGTCTATGAAAGAAAAACAAATAACACTTAATGCACTTGTTAGAATGAATTTTTTAGGTCTTGGATATACTTCTTCAACTTATCTATGTGTCCACTTAAGTTTGCTACCCATATGTAGATCTTGAGGGCGACACGGTGGCACAGCAGGTAGTGCACATGCCTCACAGCAAGAAGGTCGCCGGTTTAATTCCCCGGGCAGGGCTCTTGTGTATGTTCTTCCTGTGCATGAATGTGTTCTCTACGGGCACTCCAGCTTCCTCCCACAAGGCCAAAAACTTGCTCTTTAGGTTTATTGGTGACTCTGAATTGCCCTTAGGTATGAGTGTGAGCGTGAATGGTTGTCTGTCTCTCTATATGGCCCTGTGATTGGTTCGTGACCAGTTCAGGGTGTACCCCGCCCAATGTTAGCTGGGATAGGCTCCAGCCTCCCTGTGACCCTGAAAGGGCTAAGCAGTATAGAAAATGAATGAATTTAGGTCTTATACCTACATTTATGATTCCTACCTACAGTATATTAAGTTATCTGTGTATTAGTCTTATATGTATCCATGCTGACCACATATGAATATACATGACACAGAGACAGCTGAGCTGGCTCAGACACAGAAACAAGAGCGCCACACGAAGCAGACCACTGACCACCGCAAGCTCTCGTCTAAAGTTAGCTGTGTCCATAGAGGAACGTAACATGAACATACACGACACTTGTAAACATGCCCAAGTCTATATGACTGAGGGAGGAACCTTTGTCCAAGTGTCAGTCCACCAGGACTGTGCCACGGGCGTATGATAAACCACCAAGATAACTCCCTGTCATGTCTCGAGAAGTTTGTTTCCAGCATCAGATAAAACATCTCATACAATCAGCACTTCTGATATTTTTCACTCCACTTCCAACATAATTTGATGATAGTTTCTTCTACTTCGTGGCTTATGTTTGGTATTTCACACCAGAGCAGTAGTACCTGCCTGCTACATTACCTGACTGGTTGGTAATGAATATGATTGACTGAACGATTATCCAACCATCCGCAGGATTTGCTTTGAAAGGTTTTGCCAATTACCAAACCCTTTCTTTGGGTACTCTTCCAAATGGACTAGTGAAATATATTGAGTGGTTCATCTCGTGTGTGAGGTTAGGGTGTGAGACACACACCTAAGACTCAAACCGGCAGGATGAAAGCCCTGGCTCATTGACAAGCTTGCCAATTAAGACAACTGACGCTCACCGCAGCCAACACACAACCACTCTGAAATATTGGTAAACCCAAAACTCTTCTAATGCTGTCAGTGTGTGTTAGTATGTGTAGTAAAGTCCTTGAATACTGCAATACTGATGGAAAATACACTGTAGCTGATTTTTGTAAACATAGTGTTTTACCACAATATCTACAGCTACCTACTGTAAAAGGCATTTACAGTAAATTGGTGTAAGTTGGCAGTGGATTGTGGGAAAGCATACTAATTTCTGTTAACAGTATTTTACCGTAATATTCAGTCATTTACTATAAAATGTCTATACAGTAAATAACTGAAAAGCAAAGGACTAACATGACTTCTGCCTGCTTCATTATAAAGAGGCTTGAGATAATATTTGTTATAAAGTTATTAATTTAATAAATATTGATTGATAGCCTGATTGAGTAAACAAGAGAGAAAATTTGTCACCACCATAATTCCATTTTCCCAGGAAAACTGACCAATAGCAGGCAAGATTTCTTTAGTAAAGGTTTCAAATTTTGGGTGAATCAAATGCTTGAGTAAAGTATTTTATTCAATAAAAATGATGTATGTGATCTTTTTTTAAACAAAACTTTACATTGCTATAGATGATTGTTTAAATAGTTAAAGATACAGCAAAAAGTCTGACAGCAAATTAGCTGTACTTTAAAACTCATTCATGAAGTTGTGGAATAATATATGACACTCCAAATGAAAATACAGTAAGGATGCTGTTGATTATGCTGTAAGTTGAAGTAATACTACTGTACAGACATTTACAGTCATTTAATGGCACCTGGTTGCCAGTAAATTACTGTAAAATGTTCAGATTCCTTCTTTTAGTGTATATATCAACCTCAACCATTAGTTTGTGCCTGTGGTGAGCTCTATATAAGCTCAAATCCATTTTACTGATATTTCTGCATTTAAATCAGATTTTTCCTCTTCTTCTACAGACATGTCAGGCAAAGTTCTCCTGGTGTTCGCGCTGCTGGTGGCACACCTTGTATGCAGTGCAGCCGCCACTCCTAAAGAGGCCAAAAATGTTGATACCCTCCAGCAGCTTCTTACCAAGAGGGTGAAAGTGAGAGACGCTGCTGTCAGCCAGGAGCAGACGCCCAAAGCTCATTCTGCACGGACGCAGAGAGGAACACACCTCTCTGAGCATGAACGTGAGATAATGACCAAGCAAATAATGCAAGCCATCTCAGGTATGTGGTGGGTGAGGGTGTGAGGATTTTGTCTGTTTTGTTCCACTTGTTTTCTGTTTGATGAAAGAGTGAGTGGGCAGAGATCCAGAGGGAGGAGATTAAATTGTTTCCTGAATGCTGTGTGTGTGGTTCATGTAGGAATGGTTTGTTCACAGAGATGATGAACTCTGACTGTGTGCTGGATCGGGACTACCAGGGCTGGGTGGACTTCGGACGCCGTGACGCGGAGTGAGACACCACAAGACCTGCGGCAACCTGACAGCTTAGACTTAATGCTTTTTGTTCGGATATAAGAGGAAGTCAATGTTTTCTTTACCTTGTATCTTTATAAATAAACCCTTTTCTGCAGTTGTATTGTTCTATTTCACTGCTGCTATCATGAGGGAATGAGGGACACAAGAGTGATATTCAATGAAAATTGAAAGTTTATCAACAGAGAGTAAAAATTGCACAAACACAGAGAGAGATATATACAGCTGTGATCAAACAGAATAAACAGCAGTGCAGAGAAAGAGTGGTTTGGTTGATTTAAGATATAACACAAAGAATGGCAACACTTCACCTCAAGGTCACAATATCCTCCACTAAAATCTTATAAACATGCTTTTTAGTGGCATCCTGGCTGCTTATTTGTTATTTCGAAGAGCTCATTTGTAACTTTAAGGTTGTTTTCAGATGATATATCACAGAGAGGGGCCTTAGATGAGGGACGGGAGGTGATTTCTTCAAATCAAATTTATCAAATTTCCTGCTGTTTAAGGGGCAGTTCACACAGAGCTGCATCGCCACCAAAGCACAGCTGGCAAAACCACTTTTTGGGAGCACATAATATTTTACAAATGTCCAATGTTCAAGCTGTTGCAACAATAGAGATGATACTCTGTTTTCTGAGTTTCACATGCTTTTTGAGGTTTAAGATGTCTCCTCTGCATTAGAGATACTTCTATGAACAAGACAAAAGAGCTGCAGCATCAGGACTTCTTCTCCCCATGTTGATGGTGTCAGTAGCTGCCAGAACTACCAATATGACATCCTACCATTGTTCTGTAGTCAGTTTAATCCCATTGGCTCACGATAGCAAGTTCAGTGCAGAGCAGAAAAGGTAGAATGAATGCGAGCCTGTTGACAACATGGAGAACAATGCTGAACTCCCCAGTCATCACAAGCTGACCCATCAACCAATCAGAGTGGACTGGCCTGGGCCCACATAGGTAAGGGAGAGAGTGACATGGAGCATGCTTCACATACACACTCTGTCCCCTACTGAGTCCGTGTGGATCACATTCAATACTAAACCTCTGATGCAACCTCTAGAGACAGAGCAATGGAGAGTCAGCACGTTCACCTCCAGGATGTTCACAGTGGAGGCGAAATGTCACAGAAGTGTGAATATTGTAATCAGCAGAGTGAACTGGACTTTTAGTTTGAATGACAGAAAATAATCTATCATTCATGGCCTTATTCTGTAGCTGCTGGGTAAATTAACAAGGAACATACCTTAAAATACCCTCCTGATTCATTGATTTGAAATCAGGAGGCTGTTGCACATGTGCTTGCTCAGCATGACCCTTACAGAGAGGTGCAGTGGTGACGAATCAATTCCACTGAAAAATTGCATCTGGGCTTTGACTTATTGCTGAAAATTAAGAGGCCCAAAAAATAAGTGTTCATGACGCATTTAACTTAGCAAGGTGATCCCCCAAAATAAATTACTTTTCCATACCATGGATCATGAACATAGACTTTGCAAACAAAGTCAATGTCAGGCTGTTGAGGCAGCACACTAAGGTCGACTGGCTTTATCGCCATCGACGCTAAGCTAAGCCGCTATAGCTGCAGTCTTCATGTACATATCTTGTTGTCCTTAACACTTGCAGATTGGAAAAATCCAAACTGTGGACCCTTTCCAGCATTCATTCCCTTTCTGTCCAACCTTAAATTCCATCTCTATCCACTGTCATTGTTTATTAAAACAGCATACAAGTCAAAAACAAAACTTAGAAAATCACAAGTAGGAACCTTTCAAATGTGCTTTCAGTTGGACTTTAAAATTCTCTACAGACCTTTTTTTCAAAATCTTGTTGAACAACACAATAAACTTTGACATGAGGGAGCTGCATGTGCAAAAAATGCTAATTCATTTCCATGTTTGATCTCTCACTGCTGGCACCACTCTATAAGGCAGCACAACAGTTAGATGTAAGAGTAATTCTTCTTTCCAAATAGCTTGAATCAAGTAAAGGGTAAAATGGGCTTGAGCTTATATGGGGCCTTTCTAGTCTCTTCGGCTACTCAAAGCATCTTTACACCGCAGGTCACATCTACCCTTTATACCCATTCACTCTCATTCACTCACTGTTGGTTGGAGTTTCAATGTCGGTTGTCCATCAGTATCAACTTACACATTCTCACCCTTTCATACCCATTTACACACCACTGACGCAGCAGTGGAAGCAACTTGGGGTTAAGTGCCTTGCCCAAGGACACATCACCATGTGACAGCCAGAGCTCGGCCTGAACCTGCAACCTTCCGATTACTGACAGAGGAACTATCAAACTGCACCTCCAACGCTCCCAAAGTATGATCTAGTCTCATGTTCCAAAACATAAGTCTTCAAGAAGTTAAATCTGTTTTTCATAAATAATTCACCAATGCTTACAATCTTAGTATCTAAGATTTGTTCCCTATTTTTAAGTGGCCTAAGATTCACACTTTATAAATTCAAAAGCACAGAGCTGATGTGATTAGTGGCACCCATTTTAAGAATTTTATCAAATTGAACCTTGCCTTTGTTAATACTAAAATTAATTAGCCATCAACTATCTAAATTGTTGCTGAAATTCTGCTGTTACATGAAATGATAAATATTCAACTTCACTTTGAAGAGCTCTTCAGCTTTAAATACTCTAAAATCTTGATAAAGGGAAATACTTTGTATTTTGTCTCCTTAATTTTAGTAAAACCTGTGCACTCAGTCTATTTTGTATTAGGATATTTCCTTGGATGCTTACAAGCACCTGGTTGATGGTGAATTTTGTGACCTCAAAACAAAGTGTTACTCATAGTATTACAGTCTATGTTTATGGTTTCTTCCCTTTTGAATCTACAGTATCCTATGCCTTTTTGCTACGATGATTGTTTTTCAGGATATTGCTGTTTAAATAGAAATGACCTCTATTCTACTCATCCTTAAATACAACAATTCACAAAGCAATTGAGTTCATTCATATCCCAGTGATTTCAAAGTCCCTGATGGCAGTAAATACAGCACAAGCATGATTTTCAGCAGTAAAGTTCACACATCACATGAACAAAGTAGATCCCATCCACAGTCTTAAAGCAGCATGAGGTCTGGCTCCTGACACAGTCCTCATGATTCAGTGATTCAGACCAGTGGAAGTGTGCTGAATGCAGCCATAACAATGTGCGATGAGAAAGCAATCGTTAAACCTTAGAGCAAACATGTTTCAGTCAGTGTCTTTGCATTGATTTTATCAACTTTGCGTTTTTCTGGACACGTGCTTAATCTGTGAAGCAGCCTGTGAGCAGGAAGACTGGAGTGTGTGTACTTCAGTGCATTTTTAGTGTGACAGTAATGACTTTATGTGGTTAAAATAACATACTGCATGTTGTCTTATTTCCAAAGTGACAGCTTTGTAATATAAGCCCTTTTCACACATGAACAGAAGTCCTGAGAATTTCCCAAATTGCCCTTGGTGAGCAGCATGTGTGAATACAAAACAACCAAAATATTCACCAGACTTTACTGAGTATTCTCCCTGAAAGCCCCCTCATGCTTTCCCCCTACTCCACCAAAGATTTGGCCGTATTGAATTATTAATACTGTTAAACAAATTATCCAGCAATATGAGCTATTTAATAATCTCACAAAACAAGAAGAATTTCTGACCAAGCACTCCGAGTGACAGGGCATGCATCTCCTCTGGCACCGTGAAGTACTAACTGCATGCATGTAAGTCGCATAAGCTGCACTATTTTGTCAAAATGCTACAGTTAAAGGGAAATATTATTAGTTAGTTCTAGTAATTCATTTCAAGTGTTTTGTTTTTTTCTGCATTTAAAACATCTGATGATTCAGTCCTCTAGAGTTTCTTTACCAAGACAGAAGAAATGTTTAGCACAGTCAGTGTTTGTCATTGGGCCAAAGGGAGGGATTTATATCTGCAGTGATGTTCACACGCTTGATGGGTTAACTGAGGTATATTTAAGGTCCCATGTTGTACTCCTTTTCAACAAGTTTACACTGGTCCCAGATGTTTCTAGAATGTATTTTCAAAGTTTCTAGCTTAAAGATTCACTCATATATGTGATCTGGTATGTCTGTACACCCCTCTTTTTCAGCCACGTTCAGAACAGGTTGTTTTAATTTCAATCCCCATGAGCTGAGTCTGACCACTGTTTTCTTTTTGTTGTTTTTATTTAAAAATGGAAGTGACGTCAGCTTTCTAAACCCTGGCCAGATTTGCCAGATTCCATGTCTGTTATAAGGGAAATCAATGGTGCAAAGCTCCAAGCCAAAATCCTCTCAGCCAAAAAATGACTGGAACAATCAGACATGGTTTATTGTGCCAAAGGGGAGAACAGTCAGTCATCTGCCAATCCCCTTCTTAGTTTATTTTTCCCCCCTCAAAACCCTCTCTATGAAATACTGCCTGTATGGACCACTGAAAAATGTTGCACAGTCTATCTGGCTTGTCAAGTTAAGCGTTCCAGTACTGTGCTCTGATGTTTACTGTGGCTGCTTGACATGAATGAGGCATATTTCCACTGCAGCCACCTTTGGGAGCGTATCCATTGTATATATATGTGTGTGGTGGCTGTCTCCTAATGACATTGTTAGAGGTATTTTCCATACAGATTGTTTAAACATGTTTTCTGAGAGCTGAAGTTATATTTCTCTCTAAAAAAAAAAAAAATTAAAAAGAATGTTTTGCGTTAAATGGGACCTTGATCAAATGCAGTTGTTGCTTCCTTTTCAGTTTTTTCTAAATGATGCACACATCCTCCTCTTTTCTTTCTCTCTCAAAGGGCTGCTTACCCTCAGCAACTCTGCTTCACCAACAAAGATCCTATGATTTTTAAATAATCATTGACTGACCATCAGGAAAAAGAACTAAAGCATTTTAAACTGTACATCGTAAATGAGTGGTCTGCACTTAAGTTCGACTCCAGGGGGGACCACAGTGCTGTGCCTTTCAGTGATGTGCAAGTGTTATTGTCTCTGACTAGCCATTTTTTTTGACAGGATATTAATCCGACAAATTAGACCTACATCATTAATGTGATCACTTGTTTATCATCTTTAATGAACTCAGACAGAGGTGCTCCTGAACAGACACCTTCTCTCAAGGCAAAGAAACATGCGCTTGTCACACAGTAGATAATTTCATTACTTGGAAACCGTGGCTATTTTTATATATCCTTGGAAACAGTATTACAGCTAAACCCTAACACCCCCCACCCCTCCCTAACCTGAGAGGGAAACTTCCTGCTCTGAGTGTGAACAAGCAACACAGAAAACATTCAAGCAAAGAGCTTGAGACAAATTTAGTTGAAATTTTCTGGAGTGCATGTGTGAAAACAGCTTAACATACATGACTGATGTTCAACTTTGGAAAAAAAGGTAAAAGTTTGTGGTTGTGAGGGTTTAAGGGGAAAGTGTGTAAAATAATAATCACAAAAAGTATAAAAATAAGAATTTCTTCATCATGTTTTTGTGTAAAAGCATGTATATCTCATGTTGCACTCAAACAACCTGGTGATCATGTCCTGAGATGAAATGTGACATTCACACTTAACTACTGTACACACTTTCATAGAAAATAAAGTTACTGTACACTATAAACTATCAAAGTTATGGCTCTAGAACTGTATCTGGCTTTTGTTTTTGAGACAGCAGAGCTTTAAGTCCTCAACAGTTTCCGTCTGCTTATGATTCAAGGTCACTCTGTTCAGTGAGAGAGCTAACCAATGAACAGCCCTCATCAAACCTTAAAGGAACGCCTGTCTCTCTCCGGGTCATCTCCGGCTTTCATCCCCAAAGCTGCCACTCTGTGCAGCCCCAAACTCTGAAGCTTGGCCACCAAGTTCAAACTGAAAATGTTCCTCTGTCCCTCTTTGTGCGATGACTCTGAGCCTCCACCTTTGTCCGTTAACAATGACTCTGATGGTTTAGTGCTATGGCTGTAGTGCAGGTTTTGATGAACATGAGAAGAAGCTGAGATGCCGCGCTGGCGCAGCAGCTCTACGAGTCCCAGTGATGTGGTGACATTCGCGGTCATGGTGTTGGTCCTGGTGATGGTGGTGGTCTGGCCTCCGGGGTCAAAGTGCTGATGGTGAGGTGGAGATGAAGTGCTCACGAGGTCACAGTTCCGACAAGGTGGCATGCTGAAAGAGCGAAGGCTGCCAAGAGAAAATAAAACTGTGTTATTTAAGAAAAACTGTTGATGACATTAATAAGCTTCTATCATGCCCACCCATGCAAGCTTGGCACACAAAAAAACAAAAAAAATGACACAGTTCCAGTCTGTTTGATCATTTTAGTGTCTGTAAAATGAATAAATATGGTGTTAGTGTGGCCAGACAATAAATCTGGATCTGATCTTTTCTGAGAGGAAAACCTAGAAAGGGAAAAAATGTCAAACATGAAATGAAACATGCCAAGAACTCATGAAAACAACCAGTGGTGGACAAAGTATAAATCAGGGATGTCTCAATCAGACTTTCATGGTCAATCAGTGATCCCCAATATTGAGGCTGATGCCAATCATGTTTCATGTTTTGTTATGACTGGTTGAGTGTTTGCTCAACAAAGCAGTACTAAATATCTCATATATCTAATGCCATAACTGCCCTACAGTAAGGACTACCCTACTGAAATTACTCATTCATTACCTGTGTTTCTTTATGTAATTTAACTCAATTATTGTTGAACTGACATTTATTTCATTCCACAGGCAAAACAGTTTAAGTAGATCAATAAATAAAAGTGACCTGTTTAAGAACATTAACTCAGTATCATTATCTATGTGATGTTATTATACTATATTAATCTGAAAAACAAAATTTCACTCAACATTATTTATTCAAGGTTCTGCCAAAAAACTAAATGTTCATCTCTTTATATTACATTTAAACACATCATGTACTTAACTCCATCAAATACTCATTTTACTGAACCACATGAACGCATCATAGCTTTACTGACTGGACCTCAAACGTATCACAATGCATGAAGTGAATAATTGTGTAGCAAAGAGAAGCTTGTTTAGCTTAGCTGGTTAGCTTTTATCCTGCTGAGTTCAGCGTGAATTTCAACACAGTCTTCCACACTGAATGACAGGCAAGTGGACGAGTGGATAAGTGGGGGACTGGTGTGTTGACATCCCTGAAGGGGAGCAAAGTGTTTAACCATTCGGACCAGATTCATTTGTTCATGTGGTGTGACTTATATTCATTGAAAATCACAACCAAATCAGTTTGTAATTTGTTGAGTTAAGCTGTTCACAGCAAAAGTGGGGGTCAAAAGTGAGATATATGTCTTTTAAAAAGACTCAGTGTAGTGAAGTGAAATTCATGTTTCCTATGCAGATACTCAAAAAAGTTCTTTAGCATTGAACTCAAGGAAATTTACTTTGTAAGTTTCCACCACTGCAAATGAGTAAAGGAGATTAGAGCTGTGATACACAAAAGAGTTAGTAGTGAATGAACACAAGCACAAATCATAAATCACCATCATTCAGCAAATTCATGAGGCACCACAGTATTTGACTTTATTGAAGACTTCAGTTCAAGGAGAAAAGGCACACATTTTCAATCATGACATTGTTAGTTATATAACGAGGGGGACATGCCTTCACCAGTTCTACAAAACCAAACATTCATGACTAATTCACAGTCCTGCTCTCTTACTTTGCCCCGAGGGCTCCTTTTAAAGATGGAGAAAGAGCCTCGGCAAGCGTTTCCTGTGGCTGTGGAAGTAAAGAGCAAAAGGCTGAGGCAGGAGAAAATGAAAGAGGGGAAATTCAAGATGGCTTAAAAGCTGTGGATCCGAAAAAAATCAGAGTATCTTTGTCTTGTTCAGGTTTTAAAGTCTCTATTGTTAAAAAAAAGAGTGGGGGGAGGAAAGACGGATGAAGCAGAAAAATAACAGTTAAACAAGCATTTGCATAAATCTGCGAAGAAATCATTTTATTTAAGCTGTGAAAATGAAAGCAAACAGATAAAACAGTGTTATAAGAACAAACCACACAGTCATAGGTACAGTAGAGTAAAAGCTGACAGTCTGCATGATCTTACCTAGTGGAGAATGAGGGGATGAGGAGGGGGGGTTGGAGGACTTGGCAGGTGGTAATGGTATGAGTGGGAGAGGTCTGAGGGAGGTTTGGGCCGGATGGAGAGACTGTGAGGTCATGGGGGGAGAGAAGGTTCATTAAACTACACAAGAACAAACTTACATGAAATGAGAATCTACAAGAGAAAAAGAGAGAGGAGACATGGCACTGACTGCATGAAAAAAATAAGCAGGAATGGTGATCTAGTGCAGATGTGTGTGAACACGGAGCGTACCCATGGCGTGAGCTCCAGACATCTGCGACAGGTCGGGCTCGTCCTCCTCCAGGTCGTTCAGACTGTAGATGTGCTGCACGTCCACCTCCAGCTCCCTGAAGTCCTTAGTTAGGACGCCTGGGCGGGGGTGTAGGATTCCCCCGAGGTTTGGTTTAGCCAACTGCTGCCAATGATGCAGAGTCACTGAACCTGAAGGTGAGAGAGTCAGAGTTGAAGTTTGAGAATGGAGTGGGACAGGCCGGAGGACCAGAGTGATACAAATGGTAGGAAGAGTTGAGTGGATGAATGGATGTGTGCACATTTAAAGATACAAAATAGAACATTATATCCACATTAAACCTGTAAATACATTTAATAATACCCTATAATATGAGCTAAACACAAAATTAAAGTCAATTCAAACTACTTTTACTACTACAGATGCAATGAAACTCACGCACCTGGAATTGTCTCATATGAATTGAGTACAGCTTTATATTTAACAGACTTAACAGCCAATTACAGTATTTGTACTGGTTTCATTTAAATAATCTAACATATACCAGATCATGAAAGAAGGCTTTTGCTCTTTTTTATGCTGTACACAGTAAATTTAGTCTTTGTACTGGCAGCTCAGGTTGAAATTCTCAGGGAGTATTTTGTCACATTTTTCTCTTTTTTTCAGTTTCTTGTATTTAGAACTGGACGTCAGGCACCATAAGGGGAGGAAGGACCCTGTCTGTGACTCCTGAACCTCCAGTTATCAACCTCTAATGTAACATAATACAAGGCCCTATTATTCAACAGTCACATGTTTTTCTGGCATCGAGCTGGCTTTCTGACTAAGTGCAAGTGCTAAATGACTTTTGCCATAAGGCTGTGTTAGGCTTGAACAACCTTACAAATAAAATTCTACAATAAGTTATTTTAAACCAAAGCAGCGTTTTATAGAGTTACAGAGTTCTGTCTCATGCATTAGTCAAACAATGACATACAAAACAACCCTATTGTGTTTTTATTCCCTGCAATTTAAATATTTTCCAACCGGTTACCAGCACTGTTCAATCCAGGAATTTATTAAAATTGTAAAAACTGTTTCAAAGATTTATACATACATACATATAAGTTTACATACATACACACGCATACATACTCACATACATTCAAATTTACAGTGTATCTAAAACGTCACCTGGTAAAGTAATAGAAAAGTAAGAAAACTACCAACTGTGTTGCATCATGATGCATCATGATATTGAATCAAGCTGAACCATTAACTTAATAATCATAACCATGATGTTTACCTCATCATCGCTGAATGTCCACTTTTAGAAATAAAAATATAATTAATTAAGGACAAGTGAAGATGCACAGCTCTAGTCTTAACAGACATACATTTTAAGCAGGAATGAATTTCAAACTGATTTCACATTTTCCACCAAAATTATAAGCATAACGGTCAACCCCTAAGACTAATTCTTTTGTTCGGGTACGTAAGAAAATGACATCTGACATTCTAATAAAAAAATAATAATGTGCTACACAATTTTCTCTGATTTTTTTACACAGTAAATGTAAAAAAAAAATTGATAACAATAATTATTTGTTTTTCATTAAAAATGTCACATTAGTTAAAGAGCTTCTACATACTGCTGTATAAAAATGATTTTGGTAATTACTAATTTCTTATAATTTAGGGCAGCTGGGGCATAAACCTTACATGTGGACTTGTAAATTTGTTAAGCACTTTATACAGAATACAAATACATATATTATGATATATCATACCATTAGCTGTGTATTGTAGTTTGTACTGTATTGACAGATCCTGACAGCACACAAACCCTAGCAGCAGGCTCTCAGATTTGACTCTCCGACTCTCTGTTACCTTCATTGTTGTTTATCTTTGTCACATTGACAGACACTTTAGTTTATCTTTATCTCTGTATATAAATAACGGTGATTGTAAACTGCATATATAGATGTACTGTATATAATAATGTGGGCTCTTAAGATTAAAGAAAAAAAGTGTTAATACACCCTGCTGACAGCGTCCTGATCTATCCTGATATACTGAAATGTCATTTTTGCATCTTGATACTGAAAGTAGAATCTTTCCATTAGACACCCCTACAAAACATCCACCTACACCACTGACAACATAAGATGTCTACTAATTACACTATAAAACCCCCCCAATCCCCTCTTCTTAACCCACCACTGTCTTGTCACTATACCTTGTGTAAACCTTAGGTGTAGAACTGCAAAGAACTGGTGCTTGCTCTGCTTCATAGCTACCTTCTTACTTACTGTTAATGCCTTATATATGCTTGGAAAACCGCAGATGAACAGAAACTGAAAACGCACAGCAGCTTAGCTGAAGCTTTTACCTTCCAGAGGTTTGACGATCTGCAGCCGGTCAGGCAGGTAGGACCTGGATCCTCCTGAGGACCCACAGGAATGCCGTGAGCTTCCATTGGAGTAGTTTGTGCCCGTGGATGCTGCAGGGCTGGAGACCAAGCTGTTTGGTGTCAGAAAGCCACTGGAGCCGTCGCCCTCCTCACTGTTTGATACCAAGGCATGAAGTTTACGCTCCCGCTCCACGTCAAAGAAAGGCCGCTCTGAGGAGTGGTTCTGCTGACGAGCTGACAGGCTGCGCAGGGCCGCCTCCAGGTCCTGGCCTCCTGGTGTGCCAGGCTGGCCCAGACGCTTTGGACCACTAACACTGTGGATGAGAGATGCCTCAGTTCAAAACCTGGAGACCTCTAAGGGGGTCATCATTATGATCAGTGTTATTTCTAAAGAAGATTATTTGATTTCCAAAGATTAAAAATTCTAAACAGTTAACAACCACACTCTCAGACCTACCTGTTGTCCTCTTTGCTGGAACCGTTGGAGCTGGGTTTGTCCTCCAGGTTGATGCTGATGTTGTCTGAGCCGTAGTAGCTGGTTCTGGGGGTGCTAGCGCAGCTGGAACGAGCAGATAAAGGGTTGGAGCCCGGCAGACCCGGGGAGGGGCACTGAGACCGCATCCTCACAGCCTTATTCACTACCTTTACTGTTTCAAACACACGCCACGGGTGGTTCCTGTAGAGAGAAAACGGGGCTCAAAACATTGCAGAGTCTGCAGACCTGTTGATCCACCAGAAATAAAAGCTGAAAAAAAAGCTCACTTTGCATTTCAAGATTCAGTATGAGGATTCATTTTTTTTTTCTAACAAAAAAAAAAGTTTTCTCAAGCTTGACTAAATACTGGCAACAAATAATACCCTAATGATTTTTTTGACATTTTGATTTATGCTGTGAAGATATGCCAACTTAAAACACTTACTGTACTTCAACTGTTAAAACTGTTTCAAAACTTGTTTTGAATGAACTAACGTCAGCAAATCAAACTTTCACACACCTAGTATGAGGAAATGCAGCCATAGACAGCTTGGACTGAAGCCACTAAAAACACATGCCAGCAAGTGTTATCAAGACAAAGCAATTAAGCACCATCAGTTTGATCTCAAACAAGCGTCGCAACATAACACATTTCTGTGGTTTTGTGTTTGATGCTCATGAACAAATAATTAAAAACCTGTTGGATTGATGACTCTCGAGGATTGTTCGGCTTATTAAAGTTTTATATGATCTTTAGTCTGTTAACATGTCTCCTACACTTTATAGAGCATTTCTTTGAATAAGACAAAACATCTGCAGTATCCAGACTTCTTCTCCCCAAATTTATGGCACCAGCAGCTGACTAAAATGTCTCATTCCCGTAGCTACAACAAATAGACCTACCAGAGTGATGTCCTACCATTGTAATGTCAGTTCAAGCCATTGAAGAGCGTAGACATAAGCATGAATGCAGAGTTTTTTGGCAATATGGTGCCAAGCAGCACTGAACTGGCAAATTTACACAGAGATGACCTGTAAACCAATCAGAATGGACTTGGACAATGTGGGTAAGGGAGCATTATGGCTGGGTTATGCTTTCCACAAGGACAGACCCACAGACACAAACTGTCTCGAATTCATGACGTGGAAAATGTTTGTGCATTGATGGTCCATGCATCTCTCTCTTTGCTGCAGACTGCAGCCCAAATGTCAGAGCAGTGTCTTCAACAAAGTCAAGATTATTACATGATTTAACTGAAGTTAGTGAAAGAGATGACTTATTGTCAATATGGAGAATCATGAGGGGAAGCTGCTATGTTTATTTATGGGGGTGGATAATATAACTGTAAGGACAATGCCAGAGATAGATGAAGAAATATGGGTTGTATGTGAAAAAATATGTTAGAAAAAATGTCTTAAGCCTGTTTTTGAACTAATGCCAGCCATAGATCCTCAAAGCTATCTTATTGTTCACTGCATTCGTGTCTGATAAAATGCTTTGAATGTGCATGGCCAGGCAAAAGTGAACGGCGCAATTAATCTCTGCGAAGGGGCGTATCTGGATATTTGACATCACACTGGCCTTGCGGATCGTGGTTGTGTTAAGTGTAAAACAGGCTTTAGAGGCCCTGCACTCCCATGCAGGTGTATTTAATCCCTCTGGTTGATTAGACCAGGGAGATGTTGAAAACAGGTGGGACGATGGTGAGAGACTCTAATGTCCACATTTTTACTGACTCAAACACACCACAACCCCTGTGGACCTTTAAAGGGACGGGAGCTTCAACAAAGCATCTCAGAGAGAGAGAGAGAATACAGCACTATCAGGAACACTTGGTTTTTAAAAACTATAGGGTTTTTTTAAACATTAGCTAGTGTGAAAATACCCTTGCATTCATCAAAAATGAACACATTAACCTCATTAAAGGCAAAATCTGATCTCTTTATGGGACAATACAGGCAGACAGACCTACCTGAGCATTCCACTCTGATGACTCATTAAAATGTAATATTCTGATCTGTGCATATTTCAATAAAAATGTAAAAAAAATAGGATATTTAAGCAAAGCCATGTTTATTATTTAAGAATAAACAAAACTTTGGCAGACTCACTTGTACTCTGTGGGAGCCGGGTTGTCCAGGCCCTTGCGGAAGGTGCCCTCTATCTCTGCAGCCAGTGAGTCCATGGGGAGGACGGAGGCCAGCGCAGTGTACCGCTGCACCGTGCTGTTGGGAAGGCTTTTATTCCTCAGGTTCTTGATGTCCTCTCTGGCTTCACGCAGCATGTCCTCACACTCTGAGTATTTATCCTGCAGGTCCTTGAGCTGCAGACAGAGGGAGACATTTCTGTCAAAATGCAGGACTTGAAGACGTGGTGGTTCACCGTCCATTCACAGTGTTGGAGCTGAATTTTACAGTTTTTCTCAATTGGTTTGGCTCATTTCTTGAAACAGAAACTACATTCTCAAAATAACATGGACAAACCTCCAAACCACTTGGCAATTGTTCACAACAGAATTGTATTTCTCATTCATTGCATCAAATTGCAAATGTCTTAGTACATCTCTCAATGTCTCAGGACATCTTTGCAAAAGATGAAGTACAGGTACCCTACTGTTAGCACAGTTAACCTACATTTAGCACAATTCCCAAGTGAACAGGTCTTGTTGATCAAAACTGATTGTTGATTCTCAGTCTAATGGTCATTCTCTCCAAAATATGATAGCATTGTTTCATTGTATAAGTCATCACATGGACAATAGTCTGTTCAATCGTCAAAATTAGTCAAGAACATAATAGTTCTTGTCTAATGTTTGTTGTGAAACTCCAGCTTTATTTACAGCGCTGTAGAATACATATAATTTTCCTTGTTTTTTGTTTATGTGTTTATATTACATTTTATTATGCTGTGTACATTTTCTTTTCACTCTGATGTATGGAAGTTGCTTTATGTGTGTGAATACAGTCTTTTCCAATTGCTAACACACTAAATGACATTCATCGCACAAATATTTACTGACAGAGAGCAAAAACGTCTTCTCAAGTCTCTAAAACTCAAAACACATTTTTTGCTTTACACACATTTTGCAATTCAGAACGACACTTTTTACTGTAAATGCACTGAACACAGTTCTCTGCATAAGACACAACAATCTGACCTAAAGTCACATTTGCCATTTTGAAACACTGCCTTCCTTATTATTTTTTTGCCTCTTGTTTTTTTGCTTTATATTTTTTCTGCACATTTTTCTGCAGTTTTCTTTTTCAGATTACTGTTTTTTGTGAGAATATTTTGTTTACTCTAATGTAAGTATATCAGCTGTGCATATGTTGATATGTTGACTTGATAGGTGAAAAATAGAAAATAAATGTTTTAACAGTATGTGTGTATATCTGCAAATATTTCTGTGCATGTGAACAATCTTAAGGATTTTCTAGAATTTGATTTTTTTTACATAGTATGATGCCAAAGAATAATAAAGATGAGAGTGCTTTTCAATCTGCCCCCCTGTGTAGCTGGTTAGACAAAAATCTGGTCATATGAATGAAGTGTGTGCCATTTGGTGCAAAAGTTTGTTTTTGATAATGCTATATGTAGTTTTGGTTGCAGTACTTCATTTTGCAGGACATATGAAGTATTTTGAAGTTTGGGTGTGTGGTTTTGTGAATTGTGTTAGGTAATTATTTTGATATAACCAACCTAGTTTGCAAAACTGTGTTTTAGCAATTGGATAAACTGTAATTATGGTTACAATTTCCTTGGCAGTATGAGTGCAATGTGTGTTGTCAAACCTTGGAGGCTACTCTTACCGTAAAATCTTTTTTTTCTCCAGTTTCATACACAATTGTATTCTGTTAGCTAGACAAAAAAACTACTACAGTAACCATTGTCAATGAAGGACTGGGCTCAGACTGAGAGGTGGACATGAGGGATACTTTAATGGTCCACTGCCATAGTGACAAAACATCTAAACATTTTGACCTGAGGGGCTTACACAATGCCAAAGGTATGATGCATTTTGGGGGCACTGACTATTTACATGAGAGAAGAACTTAGTTTTGACACGAGTGAAGTGTTTTGGGAGAGATATGAGCGTTTGCAGGTGATCCGTGGTGTTGTGCTGAACGATCCAGGTTAATTTGGCAAAAGTATCAAGAGTGTTGAGAACGTCTGCTCTGTTTCAAGAAATGAGCCAAAGCAATTGAGAAGGATCTATGCATTTTTGGAGGCACTGACTATTTATATGGGAAAGGAATTTAGTTTTGAAGCATGAGTGCACAGTTTTGGGAGAGATATGTGCTTTTGCAAGTGAGCTATGGTGTTGTGCTGAACTGTAAGACTGTTGTGCCAAATGATCTTAGAGTTTTGAGAATGTAATTTCTGTTCCAAGAAATGAGCCAAATCAATGGAGACAAACTATAATACGGCTAATCAATCTTTATGTGTATAGTGACAATTTATAACACTTTACAAAAGAGCATGCTGAAGCCATACTCCTAATTTTATACATACACATATATGCATATATATACACACACAGATAGATAGATAGATAGATAGATAGATAGATAGATAGATAGATAGATAGATAGATAGATAGATAGATAGATAGATAGGTAGGCAGATAGATGGATAGAGTCATGGATTCATGGAGTTTATCCCGAGTCATGTCCAAAGGGATTTTAAGTGTCTTGCCTCTGATTTCAGTTTTCCTTGATTCTCACGGGAGGCACTCAGGTTCTGGTTCAGCTCCTCATTCTCGTTGGTGATCTGGAGAGAGAGAGAGAGAGAGAGAGAGAAAAATATGTTGATGTTTTGTTCATAATAATAATAATAATTTTATTTAAATAGCACCTTTAAAAACAGCTGTTTAAAAAGTGTTTTAACGGACAAAACAAAAGCAGGAAAAGGCAGAACTCTGGAGACAACAAATCAACAATCAGGTCAAAAAGAGACAAAAAGAGTCAGAAAAAGAGGCCCCGAGGTTTGTGTAAAATAAGGCAGCAAGAGTAAAGAAAATGGTAAACTGAAGACTAAAGTACTACAGGAATATACTACATTAGCACTGGCTAAAATGTCAACATGTCTATATCAGTAACATAAAAAAGGAAGGTATTTTGTTTTATATACAATGATAAGGAGACTATAAACAGATGATGGATGTATAGACACATAGATAAATAGATGACAGTTGGTAGTTGTCGGTATTATACATTCACTTTTGCAGATCCTAGAACCAAACAACCAGTTCCTCAATGTTACCTCGTAAAGAAAATCTGTGTTTGTGTGTTTCTTACTGCTTTGCATCGAGCCTGTAGGTCAACAATCTGAGCCAGCAGTGAGCTGATCTCTTCCTGTTGTCGGAGAGAATCCTCTACTTTCTTTGCTAGCTCCTCAGACAGGTCAACAACCTGCTTATTGGCGGACGCTGAAAGACACAAGTTCAGTGAATATACCACACTGAACATCTCAGCATTCTGTCTAGAAGTTGGAACTAAACTGGGACACTTACAGAGTTCATCCACGCACACCATCATCAGCTCCTGCTCCTGCTCCTCGTAGTTTGTGGTTTCTGTTGCGAGCTCATTGGCCTGCAGAGGAAACATCACAGGCTCAGATAAAGCTGTAATAAACAGTATGTAGTGCAGCCACAACAGAGAATCCAGGTCACCAATGCATCAAGGATGCTTTTATTTTCCAAAGTTTTCTCCTTGAGCCTTTAATTAGATAGAAAGGGCAGTGGGTAGTGTCAAAAGTAGGAAAGAGAGAGAGGAGAAATGACTTTCTGGAAAGGAGCCACAGTTTAAATTTGAGCTCTCAGACTAGCACAACAACCTCTGCACGAGAGGCATGGATCTTTCTGGTGATATTTTCAGCCGATTCTTAAATGTTAATTCTATAGATTCAGGATTTTCTTTGAAGATTTCGATATTAACATTAACATATTTCTGATTTTAAATGTTTTGGTCTTGTTTGTATGTTTCATTATGCCCCCTTTTTTTTTTTTTTTTTTAATAAGACCTTTGTTATTTTCTTACCTCTAATCGCAGTTTGCGGTTTTCATCCTCTAAATCCTTCAGTTTCTGCTGCAGGAAGTCATAGTGGACAAAGTTGCTGAGAGAAGAGCATGAACTGTTCCTTTTCATCCTAAAACAGAAAGACAGAAAAATGCATGAGAAAACGTCCTTTTTTCCCCATTCAGAGAAAAACTAAGATTGCAAAACACATAAGAGCCAAACATTTCAAATTATTTTCTTGTCTACTTTGATGGTGAGGCAGACTGTGGTCACTAAAGGTAATACAACAAGAATGGAGATTAAAAAAATATTGAGCTGCGACATTATCAAATCTCTTGTCACATTTGATCGTTGAATTAAGGACGTTCATTACGTTTACTCATAATTTGATTTACATGTTTTAATTGCTCTTTAAAATGCATTTTAAAACACAACAGGACATTTTGACAATGTGAGGCATTTTATTCAAGTGTCTAAATATAGGAATCAAATTAATCCAAGCTTGTTCCGTGAAATACAGCATTTGCAGGCACAGTAAGTGGTTTGTAAAATGATTCACTGAAGACCATTGATCTCTATATTATATGTAGATATTACATTTTCAACAGTTCCAACTTAAGGATTTTCTCTGTGTAACGAGCCCCACTAAGTTTAAATAAAGCAAAGAGATTGTCTCGAGAAACTATTCTTGCTTTGATTTACTTTGGAATATCTACTATTCAGGTACTAGTACTTTACCTTCAGTTACTAGTACTTTACCTCATGTTTGGATAAAAACATGTTTTTTATATAGAAAATGAGGAACTTCTTATAGTTAACAACATTAGCTTAACCACGTGAAAAAATAACTTTCAACTAATTAAAAAAGAAATTGAAAAGCTTCATTGACAAGTTAATTATTTCATATGTTTCTTTTGGATGACTGAGCTGTCTGAGAGTAATTTAACTGAAATTTAATAACAATGTAGTTGGCATTTTATAAGCAGCAGTTGTCTGGAGACACATTGTGATGATGCTCCAGTGTATATAATACAGTATCTTATTTGATGTAGTATGTACCAAAGGTCTGTCCATTATCTACCATGCCTCTGGTTCTGTTTTATACTTTTGATAAGGATGTATCCAAGATGTATTTATTGCATTGCTTACATAAATTTCTACTACATTTCGAACGGAGTAAGATTTTTTTTTGTGCTGTGTGTAGAGTTTACTTTACTTAACTGTTACAATGTGTTATAACAGTGTTTGTACAATTACTGCTAAGTGGCTATAAAAATGATTAGGAGGTCACTATTTTTAGAGTTACAGTTTTTCATTTGTATACGATCAATGTTGTTGCATGACGAGACTTGCAAAAATAAATAAATAAAAAATAAATAAAATTGAATTAAATTACAAAATAAAAGTAGGTCTTAGGCTTAATGTAGTGTCTTTATTCTCCCTGAGTGAGGGATGTCAGCGACAAATGGCATCCAGCTGCCATCAAGCAGCAGCTGTAACTTAACTGCAACGCACCTACACTTCAAAATAGCTCTAGATTGATTAATGGAATTTACAAAGGTTAATAATATCTTTATATTAGAGCTTTACATCAGCCCTAAAATAGATTTGTAATCTCATTAAACGTTACAGTGAACTGCTGATGGTTAAGAGTTGGGCAGATCTTAAAATAAAGCACTAAAGGTGTTGGTCGAAATGTAAAGATGTGTTTAGGTAATAATGGAGATTATTAACATTGAAGGAGGGCCTTAAATATTGACTTGGTAAAGACAACCACTGTTTAATTAGTTTGATAGAGAAGTACTGCTCCAGGTGCAAAAAAACCAGCGTCTGTGAAACAGATTTCAGAATTATTAAAAAGTTAGCTGTTAATTTGACATTGAAAGGTTTTTCTACGTTTCAATACGTACATATTTAGTTGAACGACCATGTAAACAGTGCCTCAATAGCAGCTTTTCTAAACAATTATATAGTGGGGCTGTGAAAAAACACTGTTTTAGGATATATTGATTAAAAAAGTTGCCTGGCCTTATGCTCAGAAACAAGACTGTTTATATTAGGAACAACGCATTATAAGGTCAAGGGTTTGAGCCCAGCTCCAGCTGTTACATGTGGATTTATCCTTGGAGAATTGAGTTTGTCTATCAAACAGAAAAATAAAATTGGATGTTTAAGACTTTTTTTGTTGCTGTTGTGTCAGACAGGTGTCAATGATGTTTGATTTTTAAAATTGATATTTAAGTTTTTATAATATATGCTGTAATGACCACTTGTTCATCCTGTATGTAAAAAGCTACATACAGTATGTGTAATGTTTCTTCAATAATCTTAAAAATAATATATAATTTTTGACCTAACATGCCCCGCCCTAACTTCTTACACAGTCAGAAACCTAATCTTTGGTTTAAAATAAACAGGAGATAGTCTTGACGTCTTGAGTGGTGTCATACCCATTCTCCTATGCACTGTTTCATTTTGTTTGTATGTGTGCTGCATTTTTGACTCACAGTGAGTGTGCTTCAGCGTTCTCCATCTCCTCTGTACTTGCATAAAACTGGAGAAGATCATCCCGCATGGTGAGCTCATGGCGAAGTTGAGCGATCTAAAAGAGATACGGACACCCAACATCAGCAGAGCTCTGCAGACTGAAGGAGCCATACAGGGTGATAACAATGATCTAGTGTTTAATTTGGACTGCATAAGTGTGCATCATACCTCCTCTTTAGCAACCTCGAGCTGCTCATCCAGCATTTCATTTCGCGTGGTCAGCTCTTGATTCTGCTTCAGGAGGGACTGGCCGATCCGGGCTGCTAACTCCAGATCACGCTCTTTCTGCACAGAGATAAACAAATACTTCGATGTTCAGGAAAATTGTATACCTTTAATCTGTATGTAGATTTATTCACAATGCACATTTCCTGGTTGGATAAGGATAAATGACATTGAACCTTCTCTCCTCATCTACCATACATCATATTTTGTATCTCCTGATTGCACTGACCAGAGCAAAAGCGCAGAAAAGGTCAGCTAATATGGTGGTCAGTGAGGCTGATAACTATAATCCTCTATAATCTCACTGATCTGCTTTGTGTCTCCGTCTTACCTCCTCCAGTAGGTGGGTGACTGCCTTGATGTCATGATACGTCTTGGTGACCTGGCCCACCCTGTCTGAGCACAGCACTGAGGGAGAGGAGGGACAGAGAGAGACAGAGAGGGATTTAATGAATGAGGGATGAGACAGACAAGTAGATGATACACAGAGGACACTGAAACAATACAGCCTTGCAGAGTGTTTATATTAAAGATATACAACACAGACTAGCCAATAGGGAGGCTTGTTTGATTCTGATACATCTTCTACCCTCTGTGCTGTAAAATAACAGGCCTTACTCTTAATGTGACTGATTTCTCCAAACTCAGGACCCATTAAGAGGTGCAGAGAATCCTTGAAAAGGCTGAATTATCTGCATCCTCCATTTGACCTCAGGTACAGTCTTAAATTATGGCTGACAGAAAGAAAGTATTTCATCCTGTCTTTCTTTAGATGCTTCTTATGTTTGTGAACAGAGCCACCGATTGAGAGGGTGGGGCTTAAACCTGGTTTATACTTCTGCGTCAAAGCTACGCTGTACCTACGCCCTGGAGCTCGTCTTAAGCATTAATACTTATGAGTTAATGCGTCTATGAAGCTCCACAATAATCCACCAGAACACTTGTAGGAGGTGTAGTTTGTATCCTGGTCCTGCTCTCTTCTTGTTTGTGTATGAGAAACTGTGATGACAGCAGATGATGTTGGGTTAAAAGCAGCTGGATAATGAGCTAACTGCAGTGCAATCAATGCATAAAAAGAAAAGAGAGGAGTTAAAATGTATGAAGGCTGAATCAACTGAGGCAGAGGACAGGCTTATTTGGCCACTAAAAGAGACATTAGGATGAGGAAATACCTTTATGATAGCTTGGCAAGTAAATTTAACATGACACTTTATCTCAAGACATTTCTCCCTGTGCATGTGCGGGTTCTCAACCTTGTACAGCAGCTGGACCTGCCTGATTCAATGTCTGTAATCAGGCAGGTCCATCTTGACAAGCTCGAATCTACACCATTTGTGCTCAGCCCAAAGCGGGAAGAGGTGAGACAGTCAAGCAAGATGACAGCAGGAAGTGACTGCACTTATAGAGATTAGCACAGATGCTAACAGCTTCAGCAGCAGTTTTATCAGATTTTGACTGCATTTCTTTATTAAATGAAAAAAACAAATAACAAGACTACAAACTTCCCTGTAGTAAGGATGTTTTCGCTCCACTTCCAACATGTTTTGATCTGAGTTTGTTTTAAGAAGTGGCTCAAGTTCTGTAACGCAGTAGTGCCCGTCTACTACATTAGCCGATTGGCCTGTAATAAATGTTGATTGATGGAACGATCGTCCAATCTCCTACCGGACATGCTTCTGAACGGTTCGGCCCTCCACAAACACTTTCTATGGGCTCTCTCCCAGATGGACTAGTGAAATATTTTGAATGGTCCATCTGGTGTGTGAGGTTACTGGCTTCCCCCCACAGACCAAAAACATGCTCATTAGGTCAATAAGTGACCTGAATTGCCCTTAGGTATCAGTGTGAGAGTGAATGGCCGCCTGTCCCTATGTTTCCATTCAGTGGGTCCGTTTGGACATTGTGGAGGAGTACAAATACTTGGGAGTGTACTTGGACCACAAACTGGACTGGTTGAAGAACACAGAGGAAGGACCTGAGGAGTCTGAGGGCCTTTAACAGCTGCAGGACAATGCTGAGGATGTGTTATGACTGGTAGTCAGTGCTATTCTGTTTGCTGTTGTGTGCTGGGGCAGCAGGCTCAGGGTAGTGGACACTAACACCACTTTCACACTAAAATCAGCGGGTCAACACAGGTTTTTTCAATGCTGGGTAACCCGCGAGTGACTCCTTTACCACTGCCAGCAGACCCGGGTCTACTCAGCAGCAGATGAGCTGCGTGGCTTTTTTTTTTCCTCTGGCGCATCAAGCTGATGTCATCACGTTGATGACATCATCAGCGTAACAAAACACGACCACGTAAACAATGAAAAGGAGCATGGACGCCATGGACATGGTTTTCTGTACTTTGTACTTTTGTCCCTCTTTAAAAACGTACAAACTCGGTGCTGATGATACAAAGGCGGATGGAATTTGTTGCTGAGATGGCAAAGAGTCACGTAAGTTACAGACAGAGGGGACGGGCGCGTTGTTATGCTGTGAGCACGTAACGCCAACATCATCCGTAACTTAGCGGGTTGACCTGGGTGTGATGTTCTCACTGAAGCCAACCGGAGACGAGCCGATGAAAACCCGTGTTGCTTGCAGGGTAAGTCGACCCGGGTCGAAATGCAGATTAGACCTTTTCAAACTGCGGACAGGAGCCGATTGTTGGCGGATTTACACAGGTTTTTTGGCCAGTCTGAAAGGGGTATAACAGACTCAACAAACTGAGTCAAAGGGCTAGTGATGTGGGGGTGAAGCTGGACTCTGACTGAGGTGTCCAGGCTGCAGGACATGGTGGACAATGCCTCCTATCCCCTCCACAATGTGCTTGATAACACACATAAGCTAGGGCTGGGCAATATGGCATAAAATTAAAATCCCCAATTTTTTTCACAAAACCCGACTTTCCATTTTAAGCGATTTCCCCCTCCCCAAGTGACACAAAAATAAGAGAACCACGTTTATTTTATGTTATAAAAAATGTTACATTCTGAAACTAAACAGAATTTTACTCTAGTTTGAATGTAGGCAGGTTTGTCTACATAAAAACTAAATTCTGAGCTATTTTCACAGCATATTAACATGAAACTCTCTGATCAGTATTGAATCTCATTTAAAAAAACAAATACAAGCCTAAACATGTGCTTGTGCAAAACCTGGCAAGGCCAACCACAACGAAAACTGTAAATTTTCAGTATCTGTATTTTTAAACATTGCAACAAATGCAAAAAATAATTCAAATTAATAAATTGCCCAGCCCTAACATAAGCAAGACTCATCCCCCCATGATGCACCACAGAGGGCCACAGGAAATCATTCCTGTTTGACTTTATATCTCCTCCCTGTAACATCGCTGCTCTGACAGGTACTAGAGACTATAACGTGTTTCACTGGTTTCACTCACTGTGATTGTTCATTTGAGTTCTGATGGGCTCAGATTACTCCCAATATACTGACATACACTTCTGATATTTATCCTTAAACAAATGCAACATCCAGAGCAACATCCTTACTGTCAAACAGTGATTTCATATCTATATTCTTATTGTTAATTCCTTGGCTTGTCCATAATCTCACTATAACCTTTTATCTTCATTAAAGAAGATTTTTTTTGCCTATTGTAATTTTGCATATTTAAATGATAATATAGTCTTATCTTATCTAAATGTATTTATCCGATATTCCTACTTCATACTGTGTATAGGAGCAGCTGAAAGAACCAAATTTCCCTTTGAGGATTAATAAAATATTTCTGATTCTGATTCCGATTCTGTGGCCCTGTGATTGCTTTTTTAGGTGGATTATGTAAAAAAACAGTTTAAACTGTGATGAACAGAGGACATAAACTTCCTGAACTGTTCGGGGTGGGCTGCAGGTGGGTGTGAACGGCAGGGCTTTTCATCCAGTCTTAACCTATTTTCCTTTTCTGTTGTTCCCCTTGTATTGTCCCCTCCCGTACCTTTCGATTGCCTGACAGGTTAACTGTTATAAAACTTCCTGCTGTTTGGGTCAGGAGAGACAAGTCCTGTCAGGAAATGTTAAAGTATGTTCCCAACATTTTCTTAAAATTGCTAGAATAATTCAAAAGTGCAGGTGTGATGAACATTTTCCACCCCTCCTGCTTACTTCTGCTTGATCTGACAAAAAAGTTGATAGACCATGTGGGACATGATGGAGGTGAATGTTTGACAGCCCTGTCCTGAAAAACTCATTCTTGTTTGGTTCATAAAGAGTAAACATCTATTTTACCAGAGGTTTTGTTATAAAATATTTATTTTAAGTAAGTTATTGTCTCCTTTGTGTAAAAGATGAAGGTAATTAAAATACATTTTGTACTAATTAACAGTGGTTAACAATCATAACTTCAGTCCATTTATGAGTGAATCAAACAGAATGAGAGCTTCATTCATGGATGAATGCCTGATTAGTTTTTGTTTCTTATGGCAGATCAGCAGATACAGACCACAACACTTCCATGTGGTCAGCCACATACTGATCCTCTTAGCCTGATCCTTTTTAGTCCAGATAAGACGCCAATAAAGACCTGGTTCTCCTGGACACCAATATAGCTCAACCTATGACACAGCCGAGCTTATGTGACAGTGTCCATACCAGCGAGACATGTACAGCATGGACGGGAACACGGTGACTGAGTGTTGACCTGAAACTTGGTTCAAATCCCTTTGTTTGTGTCCTCTTTGGACGGGCATAAACAAAGAGGTAGGTGAGGGGGTTTAAATAGCCATTGTTCCGTCTAGACAGACACAGAGGGGTTATGATTCTTAACTCAGGCCATCTGAGGACTGTATGTCTGACTAGAAGCATTTATGATCTTTTGTGTGATTGCTTTAAAGCAGTGGTCATCAGTTGGCGGCCCTGGGGCCACATCAGGCCCTCCACAGCTCCCCATCCATTCCCCAAAGTATCATCAAATTCAGGAGGTGTGAATGGGATTTTTTGTCATGTGATCTCTACAACTATTAATGCAACCCCTTAATAACTGGGATTGTAACAGTATTGTCAAAAATGACTTCATGTTTGATCTGTTTGTACATTCGACAGCCGTCCTTAGCCGGCATTCAACCAGGAGAACTAGTTCAATGGAGTCGTATCCAGTGATGGAAAACATGACAGCCAAAGGAAAAAGTAGCCAAGGTATCACAACTGCCTCAAGTGGCTTGCAGCAGTATAGGTGATCGGGACTGACCTCACATTTAAAGGTTAATAAATACACATAATTCTGATTCTCAATATGTTTCTGTAAACGGTGGCTGGTCGCCGGATAGAAGAGTTGTAAACTTGGATAGCTGTGGGTGACTGTGTGAATGGTTGTCTGTCTCTCTATGTGGCCCTGTGATTGGCTTGCGACCAGTTCACGGTGTACTCTGCCTCTCGCCAAATGTCAGCTGGGATAGGTTCCATGCCCTCGTGACCCCGAAATGGATAAGCAGTATAGATAATAGATGGATGCAGTCAAACTCACCACCACACCATCAGCACAAGCAACATTTTTGTGAGACTGTCAAGACGTTCAATACTCTTAATCACGTCTTTCAAAATGATAATAAAAATCTTCATTATCATAAGGACTGGTCATTTAAAAGTGTATAGAATTGACCTGTATTCAATTCAACAAGGTAAAGGTCAAAAAACATTTCAAACTCACTGTATCCTCTTTTATTCATATTTCACAAACGGTTTGCATTTCTTTTTGACATCATAGTACTGGGATGTTCAGAGAATGACCCCCCATATGCTCTTTTCTTTCTGAAAAAAATATTTTTACTTGATTAAATTAAATATTTTTGCTAATTATAAAGGAATACATATTATCTAACTAACATCCCATTAGACTAGATGATAGGAATAAAAAAAATTCACATCTAAAAATTTTTAGCTAAATGATAAAATAAATCTGAACAAATCTGTCTTTTTCAGGCATGTCCGTTTAAGGTAAAAGCTAAATGAACCATACAATACAATATAAGTTCACATGAGATATGTTATATGAAAATAAGCCACTTCGTTGCAAAAAAATAAATCATTTTAAACAAAAGTGCTTCTTAAATTTGACAGGGAATAAAAAAAATTAGACTTAACATTTCAAATGTGGTCAACAATCAAATCACTTTTACTGTTCCTTAAAGGTAAAAACAAACTTTAAACTGACTATTAGGACTGGTATCCAACATAGATATTTTTCAATAAACATTAACATAAAGTTATCGGTATTGAAACATTGTCTTTATCTATATCTGGTTGGAATTACATAGATCAATCTCAACAACTTGACATACTTCCCCTAAATCTAGTACAATTTTGCAAACAATGGCTTTTGTTTTTTGTTCATTTCTTTAACAGTGTGGGTTTTAGGCAGTTTCGGCTAGATCCATATATCTAAGATGCTGTTTTGTTTCTGTTTAAGGATTAACAAAAACATCTAACTCTAAATCTTACAGACAGTGAAACAATTAGTTTTACATCCTTACTTTGGCTGAAAGCTTATCTGGACTTAAGACATGGGAGGCTGCCATACAGTAAAGTAATTAGATTGAGGTCCGTGAATTTGGCCTGGAAACAGCGAGGTAGGAGAGCTGTATCAGTGTCTAATCAATCTAATGGAAAGAACTGATCCTTGGGGTGTCGTCCAGGTCTATTACAGAGAAAGTCCACTGGCGCTGACCTTGACACAACATGAATCTTGTTGGAGGTGATCTACTGTGGGTCAATGTTTCATTTTAACTGAGTAGAATTAAGAGGAAGGAGAGTTAGGGCGCCACAGGGCCTGACAACGAAGAGGAAAAAAAAGGAGTATCCAAAGGTCTGTTGACAGTTTTTCTCATAAGAGCAGCAAAAATTTACATTAATATGAAAAACTAGGGGGATGCATGATGTCTATTATGTCTACTATCAGTATTGGCAGATATAAGTCAGAAAAGTTAATTATCAGAATTTCAGCGGACATATCAGCATATCTGCCTCATGTATCTCATGTCAGCTGAAATACTGGGAGAGGTTGAAAACAGGCGGGGCTGTGGTGTGAATTTATGACATCATAAGATTTCAAGATATTTAGTAACAAGTCAACAAGTCCTCCTGCCAATGCGGGTACTAAAAACTTCAAATGGTTGTGAAGCTGTCAGTCAAACTCAACCACACCCACACAACCCTTATAAGAGGACCAGTCAAGGGCTCTTTAACAACAGAACGTAAGTGAATGACATGTTGTTTTTATTGATTCACATCGAGACAAATCAAAGTTAAAGGCATGTGTCAGTTTTGGATTAAAAAAAATTGCATTGTTTTTAGCAAGAATGAGTTTGAAAACATCTGATAATGGCAAAATCCATTAACATGCATCCCTAGAAAAACAATGAAATAAAAAACAATGAAATTATGAAATATCTGAGATTAGAGACACCAAATATGATGGTCACAGCTGTTCTTAATCTTCACTATTTCACTTTAACAGCCATTCTTTTGGACATCCACTATTTCTGACACACCATCTACTGATTAAGATCTTCCAATCAAAGATTGATGTAATTTAATTTTCATTTTACCACATAGGACAGTTTAAAGCCTTATTCAGAATTCTTAATGTCGAATAAACAAACATAGCCACTTAAATTTTCCCCGGTTTCCTTGGCAGAGTCTTGGCTGATCCCTGACAGGGAAGCTTCCCACCATAATGGTTGTAATTAGATCCCACGCAACTATGCGAGAAAGATGTAACTCTTGCCACTTATATTTTGTAGGATATATAATGGAAATTTTGCTTGGCACGGAAAATGCCAATACGTACAGAAAATTTAGAACAAAAACAACGTAAAAATTAATCCTTGTTTAAATTCCCAACAGCTGGAAATTGGCTGGTAATTTGTATGGAACTCGGCCGGCATTCGGCTTGAAGGGGAAAACTGAAGGGGCTGCATCTGTAACACTATAAAATCGTCACACCAAAGCGCAATTGCACTGTTAACTGTAACAAAAATCATGCCCTAGCAGAATTAATGTAAATGTCTCAAAGTGTAATGTGAGAGGAGCTTTGTTGAGTCTCTTTGCATAAATGCATTGTGAAAAAAGCTTCTGTCATGTATTTAACACTGTTCAACAAGAAGAAATAGGCAGGAGTGTTTGTACAAAATGAAGTCAAATGACCCAAAGGTAATGTGACATCATTAACACTTTTCAAGAGCTTCAGTTAAGTTGTTTTCTCTGGCTAAGTAATTGAAACAACTAGGGATGCAGGATATCATTGATATGTTATCCGTGTTGGCAGAAATTTGACTTAATAGACTATCGGTATTGGCCGACCCCAATACTTTTTAAAATATTTACAGCCGATATATGGGCCATAAATATCCCTTATATCTGCTGTAATATCATCAGAATACCTAATTGTAGCGTAATGCTTCACCTTATCATCTCTGCATGGGTACATTTAAAATCAAGAGTTTAATTAATTCAAGAGTTAAATATTGTTGTACATCTATGTCTTACACAAATAGACTGTCACACTGAAAGAAACAAGTCAATATTTATAGAGTGAAGACTTTGTGCTATTGATGAAAAATATTGGTATCGGCAATAATGAGTGTAGATAGACATTGGCAAAGCAGATATCAGCAAAAAATCCAATATTGTGCATCCCTAGAAACAACTGAGCAAATATTCTTGTTGAAGAAAGTGCTCTTTCTTGTATTTTACTTAGTAACTTATTCTACCTTAAGGTAGGACAAATTACTGCCTGTTTGGATAAAAAATGTCTTTTTTTTATTTTACTCTCTTCTGATAAAAGTCCATTTTTAACAGAAAGCAAGGAACATAAAAATGAACTAAACACAGATTGAAAAGAGAATGGAAACTGACAAAAAAAAAGTCAAAATTGTTTAAGGGTAACAATCATGTTTCATTTGTCTCCTCATTCAAAGGAACAGTGGTGTCCTTATTTTCCATTACTGAGACAGCGGAGAGACACTATGTTAAGTAGTATCTAGGTACTGCCATACTACAGTAGGTCAGGTACGGGAGCACATGCCGGGTCGGCACTTAAGAGCATCATCATTCCTGACGGCACCTCTTCACCACCAGAAACGTTAACCCAGCTTCATTTTTAAGCGCTTACTTGCGATGAAGTTTAAGGCTGAAGGGTGCAAGCCCTACACCTTGAGGCTCCTGAGACTAGGGACACCAACCCCTTCAGCTGTGTTAGCATGAACTGCTGTGGCTGGCATACAAAAGTAGATTAACAATATTGTGCCTCAACATCTAAATAGAACATAATTATCAAAATGTAAAAATATAATTGTCGATCTCATAGGAATTAACATCTTAACATTGATAATTAAAATTTTAATACAACACTAAATAATCTTGTTGGTTAATATGAACTCACTTTTAATAGTCATAATAATTCCATCAGTACAGGAGTCCTTTTAAGCAGTGAATGGTTAACAGTGTAATGAAATTACCTTCTAATAATAAATTAACAACGGCTGATCAGATAATAGTTCTACTTCCTTAAATCCTATTATACTCTTTAAGTGGATTGAATCTCTATTAAAAATAGAGCCGTTACAAGACTACAGTCAGCAGATTTCAAGCACTGTCATGCTCACACACATTTGTATTCACACACTATACAGTGCATGACAAAATAATGAACACAATAATGCATTTATTCCCCTCATGTCAGCCCTGATGCATAACTCCTGCATATTTTCTGCAATGATGATGATGCTGTAATTTATCATTTAAGCTTCAGTTTAAGTCAAACTTTTCAGTGCACCCACAGCTTGTTTTACACTCAGACAAATGCACCTCTCATCCATCACCTTATAAAGTTTACATCCATCTAATCTCTCTGGCAAAGCCCCTGATCTATTTCCTCCTGACCTGCCAGCAGCAGCGTATAGCCGATCAGGGGAGGAGATGCTGTGCTGCCAGCGAGAGGTTTTAGGGGTTTTTATTGAGCTTAATCCAGGCAGTTACCTTGAACTGCTAGCCTAATACTGTATCTATAACCATGCTGACGTGGGTTCACTTATTACGTTTGTTGTTGTATTTGAAACTATATGGTGAATGGGCTTGAGCTTGTATAGTGCTGTTTAGTCTTTCTAACCACTTAAGTGATTTTAAACTAGAGTTCATGCCAACCCGTTCACATTCACTCATAAAATGTTGGGAAAATGGGAAAAACTAACACATATCAAAACTTAGGCTTCACCTATTTAACTTCATAACAAAGAGGCTGGGATTTGTCCAGAGTGTCCTGTTTCTGAGAACGATGCCTGTTTCACAGTATTTGTGCTGCTCAGGTGCATGCCTGCTCAGACAAAGGACATCCTTTGTCTCAACTATAGAGGAGAAAATCTGCTCACATTAAGTGTTCTGTTAAAGCAGGGGCGATCGTTTTTTTGTTCTGAGATCTTCAACCTTATTTCTGTTTTTTAAAACTAAGACCAATCTAAAAAAATCAAAAAAGATAATTAGTAGTCATGTTAAATTAAACACACGATATTATGCACCAGTTAAGCATAAAAAAATACACATTAACAGGGCAAGAGCACATTTTTTAAGACCTCTTTCAGACCAAAAGAAGAGTATTTAAATCTCAGTCCCACGCCCCAAATGAAGACATATATTTGCATTTTTTTTTAAAACAAATAACATAATCCTCGTTCCTTCCTATCAATGCTTTTCTGTACAGTTCAAGTTAAAGTCAAAGCTCCTTTAACTAGCATTTTCCATCTTTTCCTTTTCTGTAACTTGTGATTGGTACATGCAAACATTACAGTGTACCATTGTTAAAGCTAGAGTTGAGTGCAGTGTATTGTCATCTCTACAGGCAAACCACAAAAGAGAAGTTGAGATGACCATAAGAGTTGATTTGATAAATTATTTAAACACTTTTCATAAAGTGACATCTAAACTTTAAGATCTCAGCTGAAAAAATATTTTCCAAGGCCTTTTATGGCCTAAGTTTTTTTTTTTTTAATCTAACACATATGGTCTCATGTTCTACCAGAAGGTACACATTAACCATCTGTAAAGCACTAAATAATTATTAATTCTGTATTTACACATTGGGAGGGCTTTGTGTTGCATTAGTAAATCTGTAACTGAGAAGTTATTTATTAATGCAATTATAAATCTTGTATTGGCCAAGTTCTGGGATAGGGCAAGAATTTTGGTAGTGTTTAACAATAAAGAAATAAAAGCTGTGTTTATAAGTGGTAGTTAAAGTTATCACCAATGTTTTCTGGATGATAAGTTAAATACACTCAGCCAAAAAAAAGGGACACACGTTCCTCTCATGCAAATAGCTAGGAAGCCAATCACATGGCAGCAACTCAATTCATTTAAACATTTTGGTATTGTCTAGACGGCTGAAGTTCAAACTGAGCATCAGAATAAGGGAGAAAGGTGATTTTAGAGACTTTGAGCGTGGTATGGTAGTTGCAGGCTAATCTGAGAATTCCAGAAACTGATGATCTACTGGGATTATTCCACACAACCGTCTCTGGTCCAGAGTAAATATCCAGTGAGCAGCACTTAAAAAGGGGGACGGACCCTCTTTTACATTTAGAACTGCTTTAATTTTTACAACATAGATTCAACAAAGTGCTAAAAAACATTCCTCAGAGATTTTGGTCGATATTAAAACAACAACAGCCTCACACAGTTGCTGCAGATTAGTCGGCTGCACACCCATGATGAGCATATCCTGTTCCACCACATCCCAAAGGTTCTCTATTGGATTGAGGTCTGGTTACTGTGATGGTAACTCTTCACAGTGAACAGTGAACTCATAACATTAAAGAAACCACGTTGATTTGAGCCTTGTAACATGGAGTGTTATCCAACTGGAAATCACCACACTATTTTCATTAAAGGAAGGACATGGTCAGCAACAATACTCATGTAGATTGTGGTATTTTAGCGAAATTTGCTGGTTCTAAGGGGTGCCAAGAAAATATCCCCCACCCCATTACACCATTACCAGCTTGAACCGTTGATACAAGGCAGGATGGATTCATGCTTTCATGTTGTTTGTACCAAGTTCTGAATGTGCTGGCAAAAATCTAGATGCATCAGACCAGCAACGATCTTTCAATCCTTTACTCACTAATTTTTGGTGAGCCTGTGAGAACTGCGGCCCTCAGATTCCTTTTCTTAGCCGACAGGAGAGGCCATCTGCTACTGTAGTCCATCTTCAATATTTGATTTGTTGTCATTGTTCAGAACTGGTCCTCTGCAAAAACCTTGGTTATAAAAAGTAGTTTTTTAAATTACGGTTGCCTTTCCATCATCTCCAATCACTCTGGCCATGCTCCTCTGACCTCTGACATCAACAAAGCACTTTGTCCTTGAGAAATGCTGCTTACTGGATACTAAAGATGTTTGTGCATGAAAATTCCAGTAGAATAGCAGTTTCTGAAATTCTCCGACCAGCCTGTGTGGCACCAACAACCATGCCACATTCACAATTGCTTCAATCACCTTTCTTCCCCATTCTGTTTCTTGGCTTGAACATCAGCAGGTCATCTTGACTATGTATTCATGCCTTAATGCACTGAGTTACTGCCATGTGATTAGTTTATTAGCTTTTTGCAATCATAAGCAGTTGAACGTGTGTAGCTTATGAAGTGGCCAGTAGGCATACATTTTTGTTCTTATTACTGATTTACATTTTTATTTATATTTTTCTTTTCAATAGTGGCTGAGGCAGCTGCAACAACAAGAGGGAACTGTAAAAGTCAAAGTGGTTCAGGTTTATACACACTTAAGGAAGTGTGTATAAATGTGTTTATTAATCAAATGACAGTAATCATAAATGCCTTATTAATGGTAAAATTAGTATTAGGAATGATTATCTAATGTATCACAAAAGCAGCAAAAGATTTATAGCTGTATCTATAAGGCATTTGGCATATTTATAAAGCATTAAATAATGTGTTTAAGTGTTTAGAAATGCTTTAGTAATGCTTTACAACTGTACCAATACAGCATTTATAAATCAAAATATAAAGAAATTATGAATAAATACATTAATGACGATTATTTAAGCATGCTAAACTAATGTTACTATTACTGAACAATCACTTGATAGTTGATGTTAAAATGAATTGTCATCAATCCTTCAGGAAACCCTGAAATGCGCCATAGTCTGACATTGTCATTGCACAGGATATGCAAGGACATCAACAAAACAGGAGTGAATGTAGGGCAGCAGCTCATTTATATCACCTGCAGTTATTCAGTCCTCATGAGTCACAGACCACATTTTTAAAGGTCTGGAAACACTTAACAGACAGCTATCAATAGTCAGATGAGATCACTCCCCCGCTCTAAATGAACTAATTTAATACTTCTAATTACAAAAGCCTCATTCTCCTCTCAGAGCCAAGTCTAAGAGGAAGGAAGAAGTCAAAGATAATTCAGACTGTAGCTTTAAAATGTTGCTCTTTCAACATGTGAAGCTTCATTCTATATAATCTGAGGAAAATTCAAGTGACTGCTTGTGAAGACTGCTTACATGTACACAGGGCTTCAACTTGCTGGTGCAGCACACGCACACACACACAGACTCGGTGACCTTCACCAGACCAAGAGGAAACGTACAGGCTGAATAAATCTAAAACCCTATTCACGCTTAACTAAGACGTTTTAAGGCGACAGCCACAAAGTCAAAAATTCTGACCGACAGTGGCTTGGTGCATCTTCAGTGACATCACTGCAGCCTGCAGCACACACTCTCTGCACTATTAAGTATTTAAGGGCTTAGATAACAGAAATCAGACAACGAAAGAAAGCTAAAACCCCTGAACAGTAAAATGTGGTATGGACAGAAGAATATTTACAAGAAGACACTTTCTATGTCCTTCCTGTTGTCCATTTTGACTCCTTCTGTAAAACCCTGCAGGTCACTGATCCGACCTTTTCATCTGTTCTCATCCTTTCCTCGTTATCTCACCTTGTGTCATCTCCAGACTCAGGTTGCCTTTGTTGTTGTTGTTGTTATTGTTGTTGTTGTTGCTGTTTTGGCACTTCTCTGCTTCCTCCATAACTTCTTCTTCAATACTTGGAGTGACTTTGTCTTCTTCCTCCGCCTCAGAGGCTGAGGAGCTCCACACCTCCATGGTTATGGATGAAATAAAGTCCCTCTGTGTCTGTCAGTCAGTAAAATTCTCTTCTTCTTCTGAATCTACTGAGGGATTCCTGAGCTGAGACACACTCCTTGTGTCTCCAGCATCCTTCTGGGAGAAAGCGTATCCAAGAGCCCGACTGTGTGTGTGCACCTGTGTTTGTGTGTGCAGGGGAATCTGAGCTGCTCTGTGTTAATGTATAATCCCTCAGACTGTACGGGCCATCTGTCGTCATGCCTGCCTCCGTGCACCTGGCCACGTTGGACTACCGGGCAAGAAAAGAGGGGAGGAAGAGGAGGAGGGGTGAGGGATGAAGAATAATCTAAATCACAGGCTATACCAGCTGATAATGATCACACTGACCTTGTCCTGGCTTAATAAAAAGAGCATCATGTGGCTCAAGATCAATAAATAATTCAGGATAGGGAAGCTGATGCAGTCAGAAAGGATGCTGCATTAAGACCACCCACCCCTCTGAGTCTGAGGCAGATGGTAGGGTCCGTCCATGCCAATGGCTGATCTTCTTCAGTGCACATACGTAACAGCAGACGAGGAGAGGGCTCTGCGTAATACTGCTGCAGACACAGCAGCCACACCCACTGTGCACCGGCTGATAGAGGCAATAAAGACTCCACTTTATGACTTCATGTGTGACTGAGATTATTCAAGGGAAAAACAACTGATGATTTAATTCCTTTCTTAAGTACATATATTTTGCACTGATTGGGTCAGGAGTGAGGTTTGGTTACAAGGAAATTTGAAGACTTCTGTGCAGTATTGCATCTCAAACTGCACATTATTTGGGGGGGCGGGGATATTAGGGCAGGGCCATACATCATCTTTGTGAATACAAAAACAGATTTTTGTCATTTAAGAAATATAGTTTACAGGACCATTTACAAATTAAGATAACAAAAGCTAAGATAATGCTCTACAGACCTTAAGCAAGAGAGTTTGCAAGCACTTCCGTCATGCTCAGACAGTAAATTCTCATTGAACATCTATACTAAATAGAATTAGTCTTGCCCTAGTGGGGTACAGATCTAATCATTTTGTAAGAATTATTCCCTGCTGTGCAGTGGGGTGGGCTAACAAAGATTTAAATGTCAGCATCTTTTTCCTGCTAATCATTTTATAAAGCATATTCACAAAGAGTAAGTCTCATTTGCACCCTATAGAAGAACTTAAAGGGGTACGCCAACATTTTTTTTGTTTGTTTTCATGTTTTTCCTCACTCCTGAGTCCATGACGAGCAGGTAAAAACAGTTTTTTTGACTGTGTGTGCAGTAACAAGGAAGAGACAGGCAGAGCTCCCCAGCACTAATTACCTTAGCTCAAACACTGAGGGTCAGTGGGAAGCGTTAGCCTGCCTCTGCCTACAGTCATCAGATAAACTCTTCAGCAATTCTAAACAGCGCCTAAAGAGACTGAGATTAGCAATTTATCTAATTTTCAAAAGACATTCATATGAAGCTAAACCCTGAAGAAATCATCCTCATCCTCTCTTACAAAGCCAGCCGTACTCCTTAGTACCAATCTTCTTCTACTCGTAAACACAGCCTTTGCTTTGTTGACCTACTTACAAGCTGTGGTTTAGTATCATATGTATTTATTTCAAAAATTACAAAAAGTGCTAATGTTAGTCAAAAAATAGGTAATGTAACATAACACAGTAAAAAATGAGTCACAACAAGCACACAGGACCTTTCAGAGTTGCTGAAGAGTTGATCTGATGACTGTAGGCAGAGGCAGGCTAATGCTACCCATTGACTCCCAGTGTTTGAGCTGGGCTAAGTAGTGGTGGGCATCTCTTTGTTGTTACTGCACGCACAGTCAAAAGAATGGTAGCTATCTGCTTGTCATGGACTCGGGAGTGAGGCAAAAAAAAGAAAACTAAAAAAATGTTGGTGTATCCCTTTTTAAGGGCTAACACTAATGATACACTAATCTATAGCTAGCAGCAATAGTAATACTATACTAATACTAATGATATACAGAGTGTATTTATTTGGGAGAATTTTTTGGCAAGAAATTTTTAAAACATGTTCTAAGGAAATCCAGGACCAGTGTCAACCTCCTGAAAAGGAGTGAAATATCAGACCTTTAAGTATAAAGGCAAATAATATATATTTTTCAAACTGGAACCAATTCACTACTGACATTTCTCATCCCTGCTGGAGGTGGTACAATTTCAGACTTCTGTGAAGTCAGTGGCAAAACAAGTGACATAGGGGATATTCTGCAGAGTGACATGGTGTGACCTTCAACAGCAATGATGGGAACAACAGTGTAACAGCATAATAATTCACATTTAAAATTGTTTAAAGCTAGGGTTGGTAATTTGATTTAGATACGCTTTATGTTATACTGGTTAAAATGATCGTTATGTCCCGATGGCAATCAATGCATAATGTGTTCTTAAAAGAGAGTGAAAAATAGCTGCTGTCTACGGCAGGAGTAAAACAGGGAAAACCCCAACCAATCACAGCGATTGCAACCAAATTTATTAAACCAATTAAATCCCTTATTGCCATTCTGCCCACCTTCTGTGCGTACATTTTGCCAGCATGCACTGACCCTGATTAAATGTGTGTAGCCGAGCTGAGCTCAGAGGGATCCAAGTACTCTGGAGAATGTTTACCTGTCAAGTTTTGGCTTTGAAATAAGGGAAGCCTACTGCGAGCCATCCCACAACCCAACCAACTTCCAGTATCCCTTACATTTTAAGACAGGTGTACAAGAAATCTAATAATATGGAGTATTACAGCCTGGTGCAAGGTGTGAGATAGGGATGCCCCGATTAGGCTTTTTGTGGCTGATCATGATCTCCTATTAGTTAGATAAGTCAATTCTCATATGGGCACTGACAAGGTTTTGGTTTTGTAATGACAAGAGGTTGAATTTTTGCTGAACAAAAGTTCACAAAGCTCTCAGTGAAACATCTGAAAGAACTGAATTTCACAATGTGGTGACTTACTAACAATATGTGTCCATGTATGTGGTTAGTCATCATGCAAGTTACTTGCATGATGAAACAAACAAGGCTATTCAATAGGCTTACTAATGCAAAAGGCACAAGAAAAAAAAGAAACAAGTCTGACAGCATTAAACTGCATTATGTAGCTTAAGTAATTATTACATATTGCAGATCCAACATTTACTCAAGCTGGCCAAAACCCAAACTTCATCCTGTGTAAATGACATTTGAACACATCATGTTCAAATCTTTGTCGAAAAGTCATTTTTCCAAGTCAAAAAACTCAACATCATAATGCTTCCAACACAAACCACAAACACATCACAGTCCACAAGGTGCATAATGTTGTTCATTTATCAACTAAATTAGCTTTTATTCTCTCACAGAGCAGATTGCAACGCAGATTTCAGCCCTGAATTAATGCAGTATTTTTGACTGACAACATATAAAAACAGGGATGTTTTTTTTTTTTAGAAGAGATGAGTAGATTTGTTTACAAGATGTATAGACTGCAGGTGAACATAATATGATGTTTTGATCAGCTTTTGATCAATCAGGGCACATCTGGTATGAGGAATTATAAAAAAAATAAGGTGTAAAGTAAACATATAAAATATAATAAGTAAATACTTAGATAGTGAGACCTAAAGATAGTGTAGAAAAAACAACTGATGGAAAAAAAGAAACGTATGACACATGAGGGAATAATGAATAAAATCGAACTTGAAAATGCAGGAGTAAAATTAATCCTAGTTAGTCTATGTTGTGTTTAATTTTTGTGTAAAATTCTACTTCAGAATCAATGGTAACAGAGGAGTCACATTGAGAGTATCAGTGCTGTGGTGTTCCAGAGTAATATATACTTGGCCATCATGCTCACTGTCCCGTCTCTGTCCTTCTCTTGCCCTTGCAATTGTAACCTTATACAGCAGTTTTCCTACAATTAAATATTCAACTACACATCAATTTTTCACACACACACACACACACACACACACACACTCTCTCCAAGTCAAATACTGCACACAGTAGGGACAGTAGAGACAGCAGGGACATTATATTCCTCTACTCTCCTTTAAGAAAACTTTACACCCTTCATATTCAAATGAAACGATAAGTATATTGTAGTCACACCTCCCTTTATGGAAATGGTTAAAAAAAGTTCAAGGGAACATTTGTACTTTGACAGTAGACTTATGAGCTCTAAAGAACAGACACTATGAGGAAGTTATGTCCTGACAGTTGAACTTTGCCCACAATAACATGTAAATACACAACAAGGCCTCTGTTTCTGTCACCCGCTGGTTATGAAGTCAATAATACAGCTGAGTTTCCTGATCCAACTTTCCCTGAACACCATAAGACTTAAAACAACATTTTTCTACAAAAAAATTTGTATCCAAGAAATTATTGCCTTATTATTTGAAACTTAGGTAGATAGGTATAGCTCTTTCAACCTGGAACATGTACTGCATATTTTTAAGCATCTTTGTTTTTATGCACACTGCAGTCCTCTGACAACTGCTGTGATACACACATACACACCGCGAGGGAGATTGTGACATTTTTCTTCGTAGATTTCACGAACAGACGTGTTAAGATGTTCACTAAAGACATATAATGAGCAGATTTTTAAATGTGTGATTAAAAAAAGAGTGCAGAAATGGAAAAAAACACAGAAAGTCTCCATTTATCACCCTTTAAACTGTAACAGCACAGTGTTTGTGACAAAGATCTTTTGAAGATACCATTAACATGCAGAAAACACGCAAAATCAGTATGTATAATGGTCTGCTCTCTGATTAACTCTACTAATGGAGATACCAGACAGACTTCTACTGTATGCAGTCAAAAAACGATAAGACTGACTGTGAATTCCAGCAAACTACACTCAAATGGCAGCATAACATGTTCTGAAACACATGAATGATACCGCACGTCCTGCAAGGTGACTGTTGTGCATGTGCACAATGAAAATGATGTGATGTTAAAATGATATCCTTTTCAGCTCTATCCCTGACCACATACTTATGTGGGGTATCTGGTGATAAAACAGGCAACAAGTTAGTTTCAGCATCTTGACAAAAGAACAATATTAACAACACAAGTCTCAGTAAACGGCAAAACACAATAACTGAAAAGTTCATCTGTTGGGGCACAACATCAGCAGTATATTCTACACTATATTGCCAAAAGTATTTGCTTGTCTGCCATCACACACATATGAACTTAAGTGACATCCGATTTTTAATCCATAGGTTTGATATGAGGTTGGCCCTTTGCAGCCGTAACAGCTTCAACTCTTCTGGGAAAGATTTCCACAAGGTTTAGAAGTGTTTATGAGAACTTTGGCCATTCTTCCAGAAGCACATTTGTGAGGTCACACACTGATGTTGGACAAGAAGACCTGGCTCGCAGTCTCTGCTCTATTTCATCCCAAAGGTGTTCTATCGGGTTGAGGTCAGGACTCTGTGCAGGCCAGCAAAGTTCTTCCACACCAAACTCCCTCATCCACGTCCTTCTGGACCTGCTTTGAGCAGTCATGTTAAAACAGGAAGACGCCGTCCCCAAACTGTTCCCACAAAGTCTGAAGCATGGAATTGTCCAAAATCTCTTGGTATGCTGAAGCATTCAGAGTTCCTTTCACTGGAACTAAGGGGTCAGGCCCAACTCCTGAAAAACAACCCCACACCATAATCCCCCCTCCACCAAACTTTACACTTGGCACAATGCAGTCAGACAAGTACCATTCTCCTGGCAACTGCCAAACCCAGACTCATCCCAGCAGATTGCCTGATCAGGAATGCTGTGGATTGTCATCTCAGTGAACGCAGTCTCCACCTGCTCTATAGTCCAGTGGTGTCGTGCTTTACACACGGCATCCATGCTTTGCATTGCACTTGGTGATGTATGGCTTCGATGCAGCTGCTTAGCCATGGAAACACATTCCATGAAGCTCTCTCGTACTGTTCTTGGGAGGTATCTGAAGGCCACATGAGGTTTGGAGGTCTGTAGCTGTTGACTCTGCAGAACATTGGAGACCTCTGTGCACTATGACCCTTTAGCCTCCGCTGACCCCCCTCTGTGATTTTATGTGGCCTAATACTTAATTGCTGAGTTTCTGTCATTCCCAATCACTTCCACTTTGTTAAAATACCAGGAATATTTAGCAGCAAGGAATTTTCACGACTGGACTTATTGCTCAGGTGGCCTCTTATCACAGTACCACGCTGGAGTTCACTGAGCTCCTGAGAGCGACCCAATCTTTTACAAATGTTTGTAGAAGCAGTCTGGATGCTGAGGTGCTTGATTTTATATACCTCTGGCCATGGAAGTGATCTGAACACCTGAATTCAATGATTTGGATGAATCCTTTAATACTTTTGGCAATATGGTGTATACTTTATACTGGCAAACACCACATAATGCTCATATATCTCACATTAAATTAAACTTCTATCTAAATTAAACTTTGTCAAAGAACAAATCAAGCTCCACCTGTCCCCCAGCTAACCTTGCTACAGGAGAAAAACATGACTCCAGACAATGTTTAACCACACAAGTGAGTTTTATCACTTTATAACAATCTGCACCTCTGCGTGGGTCTTAGAGGAATGCCCATGCAGTGCTTTATTATGCAAAGCTTCCTTGTGCATGGTAAAATATTAAAGGGACTTGAGATTAATGGTCAGATCATTTAGAGCACATTTCATACCAAAGGCCAAAACCACTCATTACCTTCACATTTACATGCTTATGGTGTCAGCCGCTATCTAAATAGCGCATCATTAAAACACATTGACAATTTAGAGAAAGTGGCTGAGGACACTGGTCACATGAAAACATGACTGTAGGAGCTGGAGATCAACACATCAGCTCCTGGCTATCAGATGAGAGACAGCTGACTCACCCCTGAGACACAGGCATGTAATAGTGAGGAGAATAAAAGTTGAGATTTGGGGTTTATTAAACAATAATTAAATAAACCCCAAAGGTTCAGGCCATTAAAAATGCCATCAATTCCACAACACCAATAACAACCCTGCAGCCATCTAGACACTTAGAGCTGACCCATTTTGCACCTGTAACTGACAAAACTGTCCAAGAGATCATCACCAGTCTGAGTTCATCTACATGCTGCCTAGATTTCTAAAATCTGTGCTGAGCAATTTGTTACCACAACTTACTCATCTAGTGAACATCTCACTTCAAACTGGAACATTTCCAGAGGCCCTAAAAACTGCTGTCATTAAGCCTCTCCTAAAGAAGAGCAGTCTCGATGCCACAGCACTGAACAACTACCGGCCTGTATCAAACCTGCCGTTCTTAGGCAAAGTCCTAGAAAAAGTTGTATACCAACAGCTGACTCACTTTCTCTTGTCTAACAATGTTTTTGATACTTTCCAATCAGGCTTTAGGCCCCACCACAGCACTGAGACAGCCCTGATTAAGGTGACCAACGATATCCGCCTGAACACAGATGCAGGCAGAGTCTCAGTCTTAGTTCTGCTGGACCTAAGCGCTGCCTTTGACACAGTTGACCATGCAATCTTATTACAGAGGTTAGAAAACTGGGTGGGAATCTCAGGTTTGGCTCTAAACTGGTTCAAGTCCTATCTGGAGGACAGGACATACTTTGTTGAAATTGGTAACTGTGTCTCAGACCTAATGGCCCTGACATGTGGGGTTCCCCAGGGGTCCATCCTGGGACCCCTACTGTTCAATTTGTACATGCTTCCATTAGGTCAGCTAATACGCAGCTTTAATGTGTCCTACCATAACTATGCGGATGATACTCAGATCTACGTGTCACTAACAGCAGAAGATCATGGGCCTGTAGATTCACTCTGTCAGTGCATCGAAGAGATCAGTGTGTGGATGCAAAACAACTTCCTCCAGCTAAACTCAGACAAAACTGAAATCATTGTCTATGGCCCACAGAGACAAAGAGAAAGTGTTATCAGTCACCTTCAGACTCTCTGCCTAAATGTTAATCATCAGGTTAGAAATCTAGGGGTAATATTGGACTCAGACCTCAACTTTAACAGCCACATCAAATCAGTTACATCAGCAGCTTTTTACCATCTAAAAAACATTGCCAGAATTAAAGGAGTATTGTCTAAACCTGACTTAGAAAGACTAATCCATGCATTTGTCTCCAGCAGGTTAGACTACTGTAACGGTCTGCTCACTGGGATCTCTAAACGAGCTGTAAGACAGCTGCAGTACATCCAGAACGCTGCTGCTCGGGTCCTGACCAGGACCAGGAAATTTGATCATATTAGTCCAGTACTCAGGTCTCTGCACTGGCTGCCTGTCGCTCAGAGAATAGACTTTAAAACAGCTCTGCTTGTGTACAAGTCACTTCATGGTTTAGCACCAAAGTACATCTCTGACATGTTAGAGCCGTATGAACCAACTCGGACTCTGAGAACCTCAGGGAGGGGTCTCCTGCTGGTGCCCAGAGTCAGGACTAAACATGGTGAAGCTGCGTTTCAGTTTTATGCCCCCAAAATCTGGAACAGTCTCCCAGAAGATGTGAGACAGGCCTCAACTCTGGCAATGTTCAAATCCAGGCTGAAAACAGTGCTATTTAGCTTAGCATATGACTGAAAGGATCTTATCTGCACTCTTCTCTTTTAAAGTTCATTTTATGATTATTTTTGTTTTTATTTTGTATTATGATTTTTATGCATTTTTCTTGCTCTGTAAAGCACTTTTAATTACCTTGTGTACGAACTGTGCTCTACAAATAAACTTGTCTTGCCATGCCTAATTCCAGAACTACAACAATAAAATATTTACGACTGCTTCATGTGCTAAATGTGGACAAAGTGCTTTATAATGATAATTAGGACTGTTCACTGATTTACAATACAATTCTAACTGCAATGCACGTGTTTGCAATAGCATTTGCAAAGACATGAATCTATTAGAAGTAAGAGTGGAGTTATGGTTAGATGCCTGTACTTCACACCATTTGAAGCATGAAAATGAAGCTATTTACCAGTTAATATCCACAATAGTTCATTACAATTTAGTGTTAAAGAAAGTAACATAAATTAAGTTTATCTTGTATTTAAGAGAAACGTGGAAAATAGCAATAGTTTAAAGCAAAGTTTGATCCAATCTGGACTTGGATGAGGTTTGGATAAACATGACCTTGATAAATGAGAACAGAGATATCCAAAGTAAACTTGGGCTGAAAGCAGCACTGAACGGGCCCTTGTGCTAATGTGGACCTCTGGCTTGGCTGGTGTGAGTGGGAGGTGCATGTTGAACATGTGTCACGGTGACAAAACACCTCAAAAGTAATTGAGGTTTCTTTGAATTTTGTCTTAGCTTGGGTTCACATATTGAATTTGATGACTGCTTGAGTATTTTGACAATCACTGATGTTCAAAAAACTTGAATGGTTGTTTTCACATACTGAATACCCCTGATCCCCCTGTATTCTCACTCTGTCTGAGGCGCTCTGTTGGAGCTCCTACCACCTAAAGACCAGAAATCCCTTCTGATTGGTTGACCTGTTTACTCTGTGATTGGTCAGTTCAGCTCTGTCCAGTGCTATGCTCTCAGTGGCACTGCATTCTGTTCCATGCACACACTGGGTTTGCTACTCTCAGCCAATGGGATTTAACTGCAGACAAAACAATGGAAGGACGCAGCACTGATAGGTTCATCCACCAGTGTTACGTCCTTCTTTGGTACATCTGTCAAGGTGTCCCAGCTCTGAAATGATGATGCAGGAGTATTTTTATGTTGTTTTAGACACAGCTTTACTCCAAAAGCATTTGAGGGGCAGTTATTTAGTGAATGATGACCCTTTCAAAGCTTTTACACTCAGAATACCTGTTGAATTTTATCTACAAAAAGACCCGGCAGGCCTTTAAGAATTAAGTCAGATTGGACTCAGGTGCTCCCATTTTTTGCTAGAGGCAGTGCCTAAATTTTTTTCTAACCAAGCAAAGACAGAAAACCTTGTCAAGTAACCTCAATATCATCACCAAGTCCTCATGTCATTAGTATCCACATTGCATCAAGCCATAACACACTCAGCGTGGAGTTGTTCACAAAGATCCTGGTCTACAATCTTCTAACTGTTTTTACCACTGAGGTGTACAGAGGAGAAGAGTCAAACTGAGTTCATAAGTGTTCTCTAAACAGCTGAGCCCTCAATTTTGTCTTAAAGTGGAATGGGACTGCGCAGATCGAAAGGAGTTGAGTAATTCATTGCATCACTTAGGAATAACAGAGGAGAAGAGTCTAGCTTGTGATCTTGAGCCTTGTTATGATGGGAGCACCAGGCGTCTTTCACTGGCACAGCGTAGCAGGTGAGCAGTGTAGACCTGAATGAGAGATTCCAGGTAGGCAGGAGTTGTTCTTGTTACTGTTTTATAAGTGAGATAAAGCTTTGAATTTGATGAGAGCTGCAACTGGAAGCCAATGAGTAATCATAATTTACTTAAGACACAGCTCTACACTGTTTCAGTAAAAATTGATCTAGAAAATCTAATTTAATTTAATTTAACATTTTCATGGCCTTAATTCAGATACAACTTACAAAGATGAAGTGCATTAAGAAGAAAACTGCCTACAACTTTAGGAGACTTCTTACTGAGCAGATATTTGGCAAACTATGATGTTTTCATGGTCAATCATAAGAGAAAGTAATGTATAATAGGAGTAATGGAAAAAACAACAACAATATTGGTTTAAGTTAAATTAAAAAAAAAAAAAGGTATTAGTTTTGGCACCAATTCTGACTATTGGTGCATCTCTAGCTTATTTATGACCCATCAGGGCTGCTCAATCACGGCAAAAATCATAATTGCAAATAATCGAATAGATTTTGAGATCACGCTGATTTTAAAACACATAACAAATGCTTTCATTGACAATATAATTTTGAAGACTAAAGAAAGGGCAATACATAGAAATATATTTGTAAAAATACAAATATATTAAAATAATTCTAAAATTAATAGTGGAAAAAAAAAGTTCAAGATAACATGTGATACAGTAATCTTTCAATCTGGATTACTCTGTTTTCATAATTGTGGGAAGCAGTCACTGCAGTTAAGATTAAAACTAGATTAACTGCCAAGCTCTATGACCCATCATATGATATATTAAAAATCAAATGTCACTATTGCACACTACATTTTTTTTATGTCATCCAGGCTTTCAGTCCAACAGGATTAAAATCACAATTGTATGATTTAAAGACTAAATGCTAGTATTCAAAACTAGCTTGATTCATTGCATATTATATCAATCAATGAATCAATCTTTAATTGTATAGCACCAATTCATAACAAGTGTTATCTCAAGACACTTTACAATAGAGCAGGCTGAAGACAAACTCTACATTTTATGGATACACAAATATGCATATACATATATAATACACATATACATATACATATACATATACATAGACATATTAAATATATACATCCAACACCCAACATGAATCTATATGGCCAATCATGAATCCCTCCATCATGGTGGCAAGAAAAACCCTCTGTTTAGCAGTAGGAAATCTTGAATGTGGATCCCAGTCTCATGATGAACACCCATCCACACTACGCTGTGTTGGGTGTGTGGGTGAAGGAAGGGAGGTGGGCAGAGACAAGTGGACTGATGTAAGAACTAAAGCTAGTGACAGATCCATGGGCCAATCATAGACCTGTCTTCATCATATTTGTCTCTGCTGAATATAAACTTATTAGAGGTTAGCCCCTTGAGATGCAACATCTGGCTTTCAGGGGGGTTCTCATGTCTGTATGATTGTAGTGATAGTTTTTAGAGAAGTATAATCAATAATAATCATGAAAAGAGTAATAATCTAATATTTAAATTCACATCTATAATGATTATAAGGTAGAGATGACTGACGTTGAATTGATATATTCAAATAACTCCATGTACATTTCAAAGTGAATTAGTTTTAATAATAAAAAAGAGATAATCACTTTCTTGTTTTTTTCCTGTATTCTTTAACCTGATACTAACTGTTACTACAAGAGAACAAAAAAATCTACACGTAATAAACTAATGATGCATAGAGGACAGTTATAGACAAAAATTGACTTGACAAACTGTGAGAAATAGGCAGCTTGTTTACTTTTGAGCGTATTAGTGGGACACTGGAACACTTTATGGGGTCAATTTGTGGGCAAAGTAAAACCTGTAAACACAACAGGTCAAGTCAAACACAAACAGACGGAGCAGAGGAGTCAAGAGTTCAGACTCCAGAAAACAAACAGACAGACAGCACCATATGCCACCTAATGCACAGACACAAACAATTTAGCCTGGCACAGCTCAGGACAGTCTGTGAATCAGGTTAGTCTGCCATGGGTGTGATAAGAACGTGTCTTAAGGTGGGCAGAGTGACGCCTGCAGAGCATGATGAGGACGCAGCCTCACAATAATCGCCTCACTTCAGTTTGGCCCTGAACAACAAAAAAGTGGAGCAGCAGGCAGGTTTCTGGCTCAACTCCAAGTCAGTCAGGGCTTTTCTGTGTGGAGTTTACATGTTCTCCATGTGCATGCCTAGGTTTTCACTCCAGTTTCCTCCTACAGACCAAAACATGCCTCATAGGTTAGTTGGTAATTACTGTTTGACCTTAGTTATGAGTGTTTGTGAGTGACTGTCTGTCTCTATATATCCGCTCTGTGATTGGCTAACAATCAATGTCAGCTGTGATAGGCTCCAGGCCCCTAGCAAACCACAAAAGAGACCATCTGTATAGATAAAAGATGGATATAGCTCTTGCATAACCTACTTTGTTAGAATCTAAATCTCCCTCGTCACATCTTTGTGTGAAGTGGATTAAAGCGCCCTCAGTTTCCGTGATATCAGAGAAAGAACAATCACCAAAACAGAAATATCTTAAAGTAGTTGACACCCTGCCATCTCCCTACGGGTCTAGACAATCTGTCTGGTAAATAATAAATCCTCTCTGGATCGCTCTTGTTTTTTCAGGTTGGTCAGTGAGGCATTTCCTTTGCAGCGCTCCAGCGGAAACTGTTTGGGAAGCCAAGTGACGGCAGGTTAATCGGCTTGGTGACATTTGACATCTGTGCCTATAATGTCACAGAGGGTGCAGAAGACAAGAGAGGAGATCAGGCCTCAATGCAGAGTCAAAATAAACACTGACTCTGGATTGTTTTGACTCCTGAATGAAGGGTAAGATTTTCATATTTTCTGACAAAGTAAACAAAGAATGAAATTGACTTGGTAAATGAATGCTGTTCTAGTTTTCAACAACTCAGTCTGCTTTTACTATCCCATCCCTATGGGAATTGATTAAAATTTTATTGATAACAATGCAATTATTGATTCGGCTTACTGATCTAATTCTTAATAATTCCCAGAAAGAGGCCCAAACAGGTTTTTAGTGACAACATCACCAAACACATGACACTCCTGGTATTCAGTGTCATGCTGGATAAATTTTGATTTGATAAGTTTATTTCAAACATATAACAAAAAGCGAAATACAATAACAGACAGAAAAAAAAGAAAATTAGATGTTACATGTCTGAGAAGGAGTGAGAAGAAGTCAAAACTTATTTAATCCCATACCCTCTCCATCAATTAATAACCAATTAAAACATTTAATTTGTTTTTGTTTTGTTTTTGTAATCTGATTTTCAATCATTTAATGAACAAAAAATAAATGCTTTTGCAAGCTACGGGTGTTTTAACCAACCCAAGTTGTGCAGAAAAGGTCTTTTTTCTGAAAATGAAGCCACAATTTTGACCACTCCTTGTCATTATTTATGTTGTCTTTCTTATTATTTCTGCTGACTTCCTCTAATGAAAGCATGACATCTTTGGATTTAATGAGGGAACTGTTCAGTCAAAAGGCTAGTCATATCAATTCTTTGAGGTGGTTGTTGTCCATTTTCAACGGCATGGGTTTTTGATTTCCATCCCTAGCTTTTACACATTGTGCCACATTTACCTATCTATACAGTGCTAAGTAAAGTGTCAAACAAAGCACTAAGCCAGTACGCAGAGCGATTTTGGGTTTAATGTTATGTCCGACTGCAGGAGTGGGGGATCAAACTCTTAAATACACAAATGCTAAGGCACAGACATTATTGAGAACGGCAGTGGTTCTCTACTTTGCCCCAACCGCTGCTGTCTCTAGAGCCCAATTCACAGTGCCTTCACGCAAAAGTGCCACAACAAGGTTCTGTTATATTTACATCTAGATACATTCACATTAATTCTGCAAGGTCGAATTATCTGTCAATTCACACTGCGATACGGCTTGGATGGACGCAACATGGCGCATGCCACCACTTACACACAAAGGCAGAGCCACTCACTCGCAGCGCTCCTGTCTCCCGCTGAGTCTGCAGGACTCCTTCTCTCCAATATAACACCTCTGTTACTATGAAAGACTGGAGGTGGAACAAAGAGGGGGTCAACTTGTTTCCCCCATTCTGCCTCCAGGAGGATCACAGTGGAGGTGAAATGTCACAGAGGGGTAAATGTTATGCCTTGAAATGGCAGTGTGAATTGGGCTTAGGAAAAGTTCAGCCCTCCACAGTTATAACAGGGCTTTCCACAGACATGGGTACAGTGTACGGAGAGTCGGCCAGTAGAAACATAGAAAACCAGGGCGCCCAGTGGATTCCCCTGTGATAATCAGGTCAAGCTGATTATTTACCTCTGCCAAGAGGTTAAGTTTTTGCCAGCATATGTTTGTTTGCTTGTTTGTTAGCAAGATTACACAAAAACTACTGGACAGATTTAGCTGAAATTTTAAGGAGATGTTGGTGATGGCCCAACTTAAAAATGATTAGATTTTGATGGTGATCAGATAACTGCCATTGTTTATTCTCAATAACTGTCTAACTAATAATGATTCCAACATGATTCTAAGTGCTAGGTGTGGGTTATCAGGGTCAAGGAATCAAATTATGATGGTAACTTTATCATGGAACTATTGCTTATAGATGTAACAGCAATATGTGAGCTACCTTGGTGGAGGTTTGTAAATGGGCATGAAAGGGCGTGAATGTGTTAGTTGATACTGATGAATAACTAACACAGAAACTCAGAGTGTGAGTGAATGTGAGAGCGAATGGGTGTGAATGGGTAAGTGTGACCTGCGGTGTAAAAGCAGCTTTGAGTAGTCAAAAAGACTAGAAAAGCGCTATATAAGCTCAAGTCCATTTACCATTTTCACCATCTCTGAGTGCTTTCTAGTTCACCATTATATACCTGTTTGCTGGATGGAGCCGAGTCTTTTGCAAACTGATTTACATTGAATCTGATAACCAAACTGATCAAAATATTAGAAAAATACAGTTACATTTCCATATATCTTAATTTTTATCTGAAGAATGATTTTGGTATTTAGTTTCTGTATGTAGCAGGGATCATCAACTAAATTTGTACAAAGGACATTTATTTTAGCAGACGCTGTGGGAGATAGATTTTTGAATAAAATGAAATATCATGTTAATATTGACAAATTATTATTTTAAGATTTCTATTTTCCAAAAACGACATAGCTTGGGCTCTTATTTTTGGAGCTGTAATGCTCTCCATCACTGGGCTTAAGGGGGATGCGCATATTACAGAACATTGTGAATCACTGCCTAACAAGGAAAAAATATTTACATGAATTTTATGAAATAAAACCCTACAGTGAGCTCTTGATTTTATTTTACTTCTGCCTTAAAACATTCAACTAGCTATGACGTCACAATAGGGAGAATGTTTTATTTAGTTTTTATTTTACAGTAATAAATGTGGATGGTAATAACAGTTTTACTGATAGAATAGGGAGTTTTTTTTTTCATTTACTTAGTGTTTATTACAAACCTGTGAGGTGTGACAGAAAGCAGAAACAGGTCAGGATGAGGCGATATAATGACTGTAAACATCCCTGTTTCCTGTTGAGTTGTTTCAACTTAAAAGCCCTCCAACAACTTAAGATATGACTTTTATTGTGAAGGGTTTTTTAGGAAACAGAATGTGTTCATCATCTAACTTGACTTCCCTTTATCAGAGGGATGTCCAGCATTACGTGACAGGAAAAGATACAGTTCACTCTGGAGCATCGTGTTTTCTCTTTCATGTTGGAGACTTAAAACTGTAATTTATGAAACTGACATGAGCAGAATATTGACTCAACTTATCAACAAGTAAAATGAAGGGTAAGAATGTTTAGATGGTATAAATATAACATGAAACAAGCTCTCAGACCCTCAAAAACCTACAACTGTACATTGATTATGATGTAACATGACTCCCTTTAGTGATGTAATACAACGCGGTGAAGGGAAACAAAATGTTCTGACAGCTTCACTGAAAACAGACACTTTCATCAAATTTTGTGCCTTTTTCTTTTGGAAAAACTTTAAAAATTAATTGTTACCTTACATCACAGGCCTTGACAAACAAGATTTTTTGTATTATTGTCAAAAAAATGGACCTGCCCGACCTTCTTTAACATCAGTGCACTCTAACTCTAGGATTAATATTTGCTACTAATGGCTGACAGTTGGTTTTGTGCAATATTGATGAAGAAAAAACAACAATAACAATAATAATAATAAACTTATCTGCACAACACATTAAAAAAAGAAAATGAGTAACTTCTGATTAAATGTTTTAATCTCAGTTGTGTTAGTGGTTGCATTATTAGATTGGGGGTTTGACTTGAACAAAGCTGCCCTTGAAACCACAGCATACTTTTGTCTCCTCACCACTTACAAGTTTGAAAACATTCTGGGGCAGGATGTGAAGAACTGGAAGGCCTGATGTGTCCAGTTCATCAACACTGATTTAAAGAGGAAAAACAAATTTATCCTAACAGTAACCACTGACACTAACAAGTCATAGTAATATAGCCATGGTGTTGTAGCTGTTAAATTCTGTATTATTTGTTGAAGTTTGATAAATCTCTTTACCTTGTTTATTGATTTGCTTTTTCTGATGGCAGACCTTTTTCTTGATTAAGGTCACATTTACTTCACATTAAGTTTCTCTTCACTTTGTTTTAAAAATGAGTTATATGCGTCTAATTTCAAGGAACATTTTCAGCCTGGGGTACTCTTGTCACTTTGTCCATCATAGCTTGTTCTGTGTTTGTTTAAGAGGTAGCCAACTTGCTCCAATAAAAAAATATCTATCGAAAGCAAAAATTAAGTAAACAAAATTTATTTTGTTCTACCTCTACTGTTAAGTCTGTTAAACATAAGGGGCAGTTTAAGAAAGGAGCTTAAACAACAAAGTCATTGTATAAAAACCACAGTAAATTTCTCCCAAACTGAAGTCTGATCAAGATGAGATTTTTATATCATTTATTTCAATAATGCCTCTTAATCCCATCTCTAAGTGCATCAAACTGATTTGTTACGAATAAGAGCAGCACTCACAGAAGTACTTGAAAGTCTCCTCAATCTGCTCATGTGTGAGTCCCAGAACGACCTCTGGTTGCAGCAGAGGGGTGTGCAGCCAGTCATCGTTGTCATATCCAAACACGGTGTCTGCTCGCAGGGTGTAGTTGGGCCGACCCTCTGATAGGAGGCTCACTATCTCCAACTCCGGAAGGTCTGAGCAAAGGTCTGAGTGTGGAGAACAGTCATAATATTTTATGAGTGTGAGTTTATGTTGAAGAAAGACAAAGAAAGAGAAGAACAAACACACTGACCCTGGCGTGTCAGTCATAATGACACACTGCCCTCCAGTGATAAATCTATGAAACTGCATTTTAATTTGACTGATGCATGAAAGCTGTTAAGAACACAGTTTAAAAATATTTCATGCTTGCCGTATATTTCTTACATATTCATGTGCAGATTGGTGAGTCAATGTAGTTATGAATTTCAGATTTTACCAGAATATCAGTATCAGCATTTATGATCATTAGCAGCTATGGCACTGATGCCACAGAGAGGAGGAAGGCACTACAGTTACAGGTGCTGAGTGGCACAGAGTACACATTAGTGACAGATATCAGTAGGAAGGAATCAGCAAAAAGACTTCCTTAGACTGATAAGTGACATTTTGGAGCATTCTTTGTACAGTCGGCTCTGTACTGGGCTTGCAACCCCACTTGAGCTATTGAGGAAACAGTGGTAGGACATTACAGTTGCAGGTTTATTTGGGAGAGTCTGAAAATCAGCCAGCAAATGTTTCTATTCATACTGTTCACAAGAGCAGAGTTAGATGCAGCAGACTTTGCTGTCTTGTGCAAAGAAGTGCTCTTTCATATGGTTGAGTCATGTAAAACAAACTAAGGGGCATACAGGAAACCAAAAAAGCATAATATGATCTCTCTAAAGAAAGTCAGTTTTCATTACCAAATGTACTGTTTACATATGAAAACATATTTATTATAGAAGAACTATATGTTTGTTTTAAATGTCTGTTTAAAAATTGGACAGTCAAAATAACAGTCACAGCACAGTCCCAGTATGCAAGTAATTCACAAAGAAATAATCTGGAGAATACGCCTTTATTAGCTAAAATGAGTTTGGATCACTCAGCATATCTGATAATTGCTAAAAATATTCTGCATCGATACTTATAGTTCTAATTTTCTTTATTTAACTTGTACTTATAAATACATCTGAAAGACAGTATGACTGCCTCATCAATGACTGACCTGTTAGTGTTGATGCATCATGATGGCGGAGTGGTCCAGGGTCCCTGAGGTTCCCAGGAGAAGCCAAAAGAGGAGCCTGCGGGGCCACATAAAGGGCCCCCAGCACTTCCCTCTGCCCCTCATGGAGGGAGAAAGCTGAGTGGGGGTCCAGGTGTGTGTGCGGGGGCCAGGTGGGAGGAGAAAAAGGAGCAGCAGCAGCAGCAGGGGACGTGGGAGAGGCAGCAGGGTGGGACAGCTTGACTGGATGTGGAGGGTTCAGGGTGAAGCTGATCTCAGAGCTGTGTCCCTCTCTGAGGGGCTGGGGCCCCCTGGTGGCTCAGGGAGACGACACAGGCTCCCAGGGCATCAGGCTCAGGTTTGCTGAGAGGGTTTGCCTGAAGGAAAAGAGACAAGAAGACACCTGAGTATATTAAAATACCTCTTTACAGTATTTAATACACTACTGTCTGACTAAGAGCTGATTCACCAAATATTACAAATTCAAAAATTAATGTACTGTAAAGATATATTGATTTATATATTTTTAAAAGGATAAATGGTAAGACAATATCTTTTATACCAAAACCAGTTATATTGATTTGAAAACTGAATAATAAATAGGTAGATACCAGGTCTAAAACTCAGTACAGGGGTTGCTTAGAATAAGAGCCATGCTTATTTACATGAATTTGTGCAGTTTAAAGCAGAATCAACAGACCTTATTGAGCATTATTTTTGTCTTTTTTGTTCTTATCAATTCAACTTCAAAGTTGTTTAGAAGAACTGAGATTCTCTCTAAAATCAACCTGAAAACCTGCTGTTTAATAATAACAATAATAATAATAATAATAACTTAATTTGTATAGCACTTTTTAAAAACAGTGGTTTACAAAGTGCTTTGACAATCAGACAAGAACATACAGACGGCAATCACAAGAGCACAAAAGGAATTAAAACAAAAAACAAAACAAAAGGCCCAGTTTAAATCAAGGCACTGTTACAGAAAAACACGTTATGTCGTAAAGCCCAGACAATACAAGAACCATGCAACATAAAATGAGACCATGAGGACGAAATAAAAACAGTAAGAAAGAGTAAGAAGGATGTGAAAAGGACGATATTAGTAATGACAATAAAATAGTAATGATGATAGCAGTGATAGAATAAAACAACAGACATAAGCAGGAGATAAAACAATAAAAAGACTAAAAAGGTTATCTATAAAAGGATTAAAAGTGGAACAAAAGTGAAGCATAATTAGATAAAATCTGAATTAAAGTAAGTCATGGCATTAATATGAAGCATTGCATAGAAAATGTAAATAAAAAGGACTTAAAAGAGGTAGGAGGTAAAATGATAAGAGCAATACTGATAGAGAAAGGCTAAAAGACAGTAAAAAGAAAATAAGAAATAAAAGAGATATTTTTTCCGATTTAGTTCGAAGAATCAGGTTTTTCAGAGCCTTCATTTGGTTGAAAACGCCACATGCGAAACACACCCTTTGCATTGAACTGAAGATTAAAATAAACAGAAGAAACCATTCTGCCATCCTGTGTGCAGTGTTTAACTTTATTTTTGTCAAGTTTGAGTCTTCCGGCCACCGCCTGCACCAGGACACCAGGCAGAAGGTGCTAAGTGCAGTTCACCTACTTCTGTAAGAGGGATATAATCCCTGCTTTTCCTAGAAAATACAATATATATTTTGGTATTGATAGTGGTATTGGCTAAAGTTAGTCTGAAAATATCAGCACAATTAATATCAGTCGTTGTGTGCATCAGTAGTTTTTAATAACCACATTTTACCAGGGTATCTTTCGATTATTTTTAAAACAGCTTCTTAAGATAATGTACATCTTATCTTGCAAAATGTTATTATTAAGTCTCCTTCTCTAGAAGGGTGCTACATAAATAAATTGTAATTACAACCGACTCATTCACAATTAAGGCAGTTTGAAAAGCTTGCCTGCAAAATATGATTATTAAAACCAATACAATGCCTAACACTTGATGTCCAGGACTTCTGATTTCGTTGCTATAGTATCAAACAGGTTTTAATAAAGTAGATAAACTATATTATATATTATAATTACATTTATTATAATACTATGATAATATTGTGGGCTCTAAATCCGATAAAAAAATGTTTAAATCGTCTATTAAGTAAAAATAACTGTGATAGATCTCCATGCTTATAGTGTTGCAATGTTTGGAGATAAACCGTGATGTCAGCCTGGTATCACAATTAGAGGTGGGGGACAAAATCGATACACTTAAGTATCATAAAATTGGGTGAGATGATATTACATAAATTCATGGAATGGATTGATATATTTTAAGGCATTAATTTCAAACACTTAATTAGGCTTTTAGTTTAGTAGGAGTTTCACTCCTGTTTTTAATAAAACTGAATTGACGTGATGACTATACTGAGATATGTTTATTATTATATTATATAGAATCTGGTCATTTCTTTATCTTTTTGAATGAAAATGCAGAAAATTAAGGGTTAAAATTGCAACACATTACCATGATAAGTATCACAAAACTTAGCATAAATTATAAAAAATCACAAAAATATTGAATCAGAAGTCAAGTATCATGATAATGTCCTATCCTATCCTTTTCACAAAATATCTTTAACATCAAAAATGACATCTTTAATCTGACATAAAGAGGAATGACAAGACCCCACAGACTTTATTGTCCCCTCGTGAAGATATGTCTTGGACTTCATCTTCAGCATCCACCACATTAACAAACGAGAACAACAGAAGTAACCAAAACAACAACATTCAAACACAATTATCCACAAATATGCAGGAGCACATCCATGGAAAGAAACAACAGCATTGTACTGCACACGTCATAATAAGCACTCAAGTCAGGGTCACAAGCAGGCCAGTGCTCCTGAAAGGAAAAGCTACTGTTAAAGCTTAAAACACATAATCTACAGTTTTCAATAAAGAGAAGGATTCATGTATACTTTAAACGATCTTAACTCTACCAGCATCAGACCTTTTGTTTGATCAAAGGGTCTTTCATTACAAACAAAGTAAGGCTGGGCCTCTTGTCCATGTTTTAGGGTCACAGAGATTAGGTTTCTAAAGCCTGAAGCTTCACACAGATCAGGTTCCTCAGCATAACTGTGACACTCCTATTAAGACACCCAGCATGAGGCAGCACATGATACATGAAACACACACTCAACAGTTCAGGTTGGAAGCTACAGCGAGGGAAAGCGTGTCCTGCCCTGCAAAGGGTGAAGGAAAATATCAGTCAAGTTTTGCATTAGCCTGATTTCCACTTCCTCTCATATAGTGCATCCAACAGTAAAACTACATTTACCATGTGAGACCTTCTTCCATCCCAATAAATAACGTCACAATCTCAGAGTGTAAAGATTCACAGTTAACGCAGACAATGCAGCAGGTTTTATCAATGAGAAATGGCTTACAAAGAATGAACCTTTACTACATATCAGACCTTAAAAGCATCACAAATCAAACTCTTGAAATTTAAAATATAATTTAATAAATCAACCTCCCTTTTAAAAAGGTTTGTAATGGTCCAAAATCCTGAACATTAAAAACATCGGCCTTAGATGGAAACAACTGCAAACTTTCCACAAACATTAACATCTGATTTAAAACCATTAACAATAGATTTACTTAAATTATATTGCAACAGATGACATAATGTCATCCTTTCCTTTACACCAGTAAACTCTAAGTAACTGGCCTTTAATTGTTTTTTGCATTATCTGTAGTGGTATATTGAATTTAGTGTCTGAGACTTATTCTGTTGCTGAGGTATCAAACAGGTGACAGTACTGGTTTGTTTTCTCTCAAATCATTTCAAAGTGTATAATTCATGTATTGTGACAGGCTTTTCCAACTTTTTGTAGGGGATTTTTTGATTAAGCTTGAGATAATTGATTCTTATGAAAAAAAAGCTTCTACTCTGCTACTGCCTCTGTACAAGGTTTGTGCTTGTGTGACTCTCATAAAGAGGGCGAGTCTGCAGCAGAGGGCTCCAAACCTCCCTCTCCTCTGTGAGGCAGAGAGCTGTCACCATCACATCGCTCTCTGTTGTCCAGGATGTCCACTCATCTGTTGTAAAAGCTACAGAGGACGTTCATGATAACTCGTCCATTATTTACCTTTTTGTTGTTCATAAAGTTCTGGCACAACTTTCACAGAAAAGTGGATGTCTCAGGGAATGTTGTAATGTGGCAGTGGCTGTTTAATCCAACTCCCTCATGACACATCAGGAAACCTGAAGTGTTCCCACACGTGATATTTAAGTGATGTAAGGGTTTATTCCAGCACCCTGCTCCTCCAATCACCAACTTCAAAGCAAGAGTGAGTTTACGTGCATGTGAACACATGATGGCCTCTTCATTACAAATTCCAATCGTCGCACAGCTCAGGGACAAAACAAAACACGCCTGCAGACTCCTGATTTGGTTTATCTACAACCCATCACTAAGAGGGAGGAACATATTATTCTAAATAGTTCTATAGTATTTAAAACCTGCAGTAACACACATGAGGTTGATAAATAAATAACATCAGTGATCCGCGGATCACATGTGGCCCAAACTGTAGGGCAGTGTTTCTCAACCAGGTGTCCGCGGACCCCTAGTGGTCCGTGGTGTAATTGGAGGGGGTCCTTAAAAATACAATATATTTAAAAGAAGATCCTATGACATTTATACAAATAGGATTATTTTACTCAAATGTGATTGAGACCTTTACCTACCCAAACTACGGAGGGTAATAGGACTTTTTTTCTCTAATTACATCTGTTTCAGAAGTGTAATTTATTTATTTAAGTTTGTCTAATACAAACTTAACACGATCTACGTCCTTTTCAAAATATGAGGCCCCTACTGTTTCATAGGGCATGCACCATTCATTTCTTAAATATGATTTTATGTGAATCATCTGCAGAAAGGTGTTGTGGGAAAACTCCTTAACTTGCAAGGTTCAGGTTAGAACTTCAAGCAAAATTAAGTGAGTGTTACAAACAAACAAAGAAGAAAATGATAAGCACAGTTACACAAAGAAGAAGAAAGAAGGAGAGGAAGAAGTAGAAGAAGCTCATGCTGGTTTGGCAGAGTGGTAAGCAACCAGGCACAACCCTTATATATGCTTCTGCTGGCCCGGGTTCAAATCCAGCCTGTGGCCAGCTTGCAGAGTGTCCTCCCCTACTCTCTCTCACCCCTCTTCACAGGCATATCCACTGTTTCTCTCTCTCCTATCAATAAAGGCAAAAAAAATACCCAAAAAACAATATTAAAAAAGCATCTATTTAGTCTAACTAAGATAATAGTCTGAACTTAATCTTAAAGACTTTCAATCTCTTTAAAACATCTCATTAATTGACAATAACTCTGTCTTCATAAAATCCAGTCACATTAAAGCTTCATGACTTACTTGCACTGACTAATAACAAAAGGACATCTGATACGCCGTCAGCCCAGTTATTGAAGTCAACAGAACATGCTGGCTGAAGGGCAGAGGGTGAGGCCGTGTTAAAGGAACAGCTACTGAACCACAGTGTCATACAAGATCAAGATGAGCACATGCACACACGCTATTATGGACACATCACAACAGTTTCACCTGATTACACATGAACACTCCCAGCACTAGTATTACTGTCACCCCCAACAGAGGCCCTTTATTTCCCTTTTTCATCCTCGCTGGTCTGTTTCTCTGCACTCCATCCAATCAGCTGAGTGCTTTGGGTCATGGCCAACAGTGCCCATAAATTCTCCTTCTCTCTTCAAGATGTCAGAGGAGTCCCACCAGCTGCACGGTACTTTTAAATTAACCTCCCATCTAGGGCCGGGGATATGGACCTAAAATCATATTGAGATGTTTTTTTAGCTGAATGGTGAGAAACAAAAAATATCTCGGTATATTATACAGGAAGACTGAGGATGGGAAGGAGCAGTAGTAGTAGTAGTTGCCAATATATATTTCTATATATATTTTATATCTGATAATTGTTTTTTTTGTTTGTTTTTACTTTTTGATATCCTGTGTTCTTTTATACCCGTGTACTATACAATGCTACTGGAATCTTAACTTCCATGAAGGAGTCTACCCAAGGGATTACTAAAGTACTATTTTATCTTATCTTATTACCTCCGCCAAGGAGGTTATGTTTTTGGGAGGTTTTTTTTTTTTCTGTCTGTCTTTTAGTTAGTTAGTTAGCAACATTACTCAAAAAGTTATGGACGGATATTGATGAAATTTTCAGGGAATGTCCAGATTGGGATAAGGAACAAATGATTAGATTTTGGAAGCGATCCGATCCAGAAGAAAACCGCCGTTACGGAAAAGCGATTTTTGTGAATAACTGCTGAACTAATGTTAATATCATTATGAATTCAGTTGCCACTGGTATGTTTTCATGGTCAAGGAATCTAAAAATGTAGTCTAAATAAATGTGGGACTAATATTTATGGTGCAAATGACAAATAGGGGGAACTGTGGCACTTGGCGGATGTCTGCACTCTCCGAGTGCTTTCTAGTCTTATCTTGTGTTTCATCATGAACAAAATTGCAAAAGATTATCAAAATAAAAATATCTGTTTGATATCACATCCACAACAACAGAAATTCTGCTCACTACAGATGCAACCGTACAGTAAGCCTAAATTGAATATGTACAACGGGATCTTAGTCATAGTTTTTTCTTTAGTTTGTTTGGTTTTATATAAATCTTTATTGCAGACACAGATCCATATTAAAAAACAAGACAGACATAAAACAGCCAGAAATAAACAGCCCTAGCTGTTTAAGTGTTAAGAATGTTTTTTAAAAAAAGGTGGTCATTATCGCTGGGCCATATAGAGAGACTGACAACTATTCACACTCACACTCATACCTAAATTTATGATTTTGTTTTGGTCTGGAGTGCCCGGAGAGGATGCACGCATGCAGGGAGAACAGATTGAAAGGCCCTGACCGACACGGGGATTGAAGTGATGACCTTCTTGCTGTGAGGCATGTGCACTACCTGTTGCACCACCCTGCCACCCTAAAACATAAACAGATATTTCTTGAGGTCACTTTTCCTAAAGTAAAGAAGCCTCTGAACCATACAATCATACAGCTGTTAGATCTGAGCCTGCTATATAAAACCTGATAAACAACATTTACATAAACAAAATGTCATTATCAAAAAGTTCAACATAACTGAATTTCTCTTATCTATAATTATAATTAAAAACATCACAATGTGCATTTTTCTGAGCATGTTTGAACACATCATGATATAACATATGTTGTATGTACCTAAAGCAGCTCATGTCAGTTGGGATATGCCTCTGTCAAAAACCACAACAAAAGATATTTTATCTTAACTCAGGTGACTTTTGTAAACACAAAATACAAGTTCAGTTCATTTTATCTTTTTCTTCTTTGAAAAATCAATCTATGAATCAATCCATCTTTATTTGTATAGTGCCCAATCATAACAAAAGCTACTACACCACACTTTACAAAAGTGTAGGTCAATGCCACACTATTAATTTTATAAACCCCACATGAATCTATCATGAGGATTGTCACAATTGGCAACACATACAGTGGCAAAAACTCTATTAAGCAGTAGGAAATCTGCTATAGCCTACAGGAAATCGGTTATACAGCTGGTCATCACAGGGCTAAAAAAAATCAGAATCCATCCTTGTAAAAGCCACCACCAAACTTCGCCAAAATGACCAAGCAGTTAGTCCAGTTTGTTTAAGCAGGAGAAAGCATCCCTTTCAATGCTGCTCACTACTTTCTCACATTGAAGACTCGTTGCTGATGTTGTACCAAGTTCCCATGCAATCCGGTGTCACCTTAACCTGGCAGACCAAATGGATCGTTCAATATATTTCATTATTCTATCTGGGAAAGAGATCATAGAAAGTGTTTGGGGGAGCGAAGAACCTTTCAGAAGCATATCCAGCAGGTGATTGGATGACTGTTCCATCAATCATTTTTATTACGAGCCAATCAGATTAAGTAGTTGGCGGGAACGACTGGGTGAGCGACTTCAGCGATGAAGTTTGTAGTGTTGGTATTTGTTTTTAATAAATAAAAAGATCTAATCAAACTTCTACTGAAGCTGTTAGCCTTTATTCTAATTTCTGTATGTGCAGTCATTTCCTGCTGTTGTCTTAGTCATAGCTCCCACCTCTTTCCAGTGTTAATTTTGTCGACTTATTATTTTCGTCATAGTTTTCGTCATCAACCTTTTTTCCCCTGACGAAAACTTGACTATAGCTAAAACAAAACAAGCGTACATGGACAAAAACCAAAACTAAATTAACTGACATTTTCGTCAACAGATAAAAACTAGACTAAAATGTTTGACAGAGACTTAATCCAATCAGACCTAATTTGGTCATGTAGAAAGTAGGGACAAGTTAGGAATATATCCAATCACAGCTACTTTGGTTGTGTGGAAAGGTTGGATGAGTAAAGAGGGACATCCAATCACAACTGCCTTAGCTTCATGGTGGCGGGATCCAAGTGTAAAACATGACTTCAGAAATTCAAGGAAACATAAAAATTGCCTTTACACTTTACATTTCATATTTTAGTCCACTACATTTACAGCTTATTTCATCGTCTAAAATTGTTGTGTTGATCAACTAAAAGTAGGCTAAAATTAAAACAATTTAGATGACTAAATTATGAAAAAAAATGTACATATACATATATATATATATATATATATATATATATATATATATATATATATATATATATATATGTATACATGTATGGGAAAAGACTAAAACTAAATTAAAAAGTGCTGTCAAAATTAACACTACCTCTTCCTGCTATAAAGGACTCTGATTGGGCCATGCTGCTTTGGGCTGCTCGATGTGAACGTAGATCCGATTTGGCAAGATATATGTGCCTAATTACAGACACTGAATCTGGCTGATCCATCTGCTGAAATAAGTTAGAGTCCCCTTTGGATTGACTTTATTATTTGTCTTATTTCCTTGCCCTATCTCATCAGACTGACCATTCCTGACACTTGCATGTGTGCATGTTAAAGAGGAGCAATGATGTCACATAACCCGAGGCAGAGCACGTCCACTTGAAGATTTATTTATTTATTTGGACCGTAGATAGAAAATATTCTGTTTAAAATTAAAAAAACATTGTGCACTCATGAAGCAAAGAAGAACATTCAAGCCTTTTCACATTAACACTGTCACTCCTAATTTAGCAGTGAGTGAAACACACTGCTGGTTTGTTACCCGTGCAGCCAGCCGAGACCCTGTCAGCCACTTTGGGGTGACACAAGAGGACATGATTATTAGCCCTCTCTCCTCTTTTCTATTTAATCTTTTTACCGCTCCAGGCAGGAGGCCAGAGGAAGAAAAAAACACCCAAACTGTCAGCTGAGTAATCAGTAAGAGCATCATTCATACAGAACATAATGGAGCCGCAGAGGAGATTAGCTTCAGGGCTCAGAAACAGAGAAGCAGCCCAAAACAGACTTAAAATGCCATCAGGGGTTTAAAATAGCACTGCCTCCACAATAAGAGCAACTTTAATAAAATTGTAACACAACTAGTCACATGGGTGGCAGTAAGAAGGCAGATGATCCTGGGTACTTGCTTGAAGTCACGTCTGAACTGAAACAGTAAAAGAAAAGCCCGACTTTGACCTTGGAGTCTGGAGTGGACTTTAGCTGAATGGAGGTAAAGGGTGTTTGAAGAGCTTGAACGTTGGTGCTCTGGGTAAACAATGCCCTTCCAGGAGGGTGTGTACGTGAGCGGAGGCACACAGGAGGGAAAGGGATACAAGGGGAGGAGGGGAGAGGGAGAGAGGCTGAACTAAATGGGCCAGTAGGATGAGTGAGGCCGATTCTGTGAGCCAGCCAACAATAACGTTTGAACTTCTTCAGTGAGTGGCTGAGGAGGCCACGGATGTGTGCTCACTGCTGTTCAGAAAACAAGAAAAATTGGCAGAGGTTCATTAAGTTCAAACTATCTACTACAATTAAAACGTTGCAGTGGTCTTAACCATCTCAAACAGGACAAGTACAGTGAAATAAAGTCATAATAAGGGCCAGGAAATATGGACCAAAGTTGTTCCTCTACAGTTTAACTCAAATTAATTACCACCACCAAAGGGGTCATGTTTTTGCCGGCGTATGTTTGTTTGTTTGTTTGTTAGCAAGATTACAAAAAAACTACTGGACAGATTTTGCTGAAATTTTCAGGAGATGTTGGTAATCGCCCAACTGAACAGTGATTAGATTTTGGTGGTGATACAGACAGTGTTAATTTTGACAGCACTTTTTAATTTAGTTTTAGTTACAGTCTTTTGCCTAAAATAACTTTTAGTGTTAGTCAGAATTTAGTCATCTAAATGGTTTTCATTTTAGTCTAGTTTATGTTGATGAAATTTCACAACATTTTAGTCGACGAAATCTACTGTAAATTTAGTCAACTAAAATATGAAGCATTAAGTGTCAGGCATTTTTATGTTTCCTTGAATTTCTGAAGTCATGTTTTGCACTTGGATAAAATGAAACATCTAATAACCCTTTATTGAAAGCTGGTAAAGTCTGAATGTATAAATGAACAGAAACAAATTTAACTTCTGTGTGAAATTCAATCACCTTTATTTAGGCTACCTGGCAGAGCATCTCAGTTACAATACCAGAACTGACAACAAACAGTGAACCTGCTCTACATGAATATATCAATTCATAAAGAGAGTAGCTCTGATTGGATCGCTCCACAACTTATCCCACCACCATGAAGCTAAGGCAGCTGTGATTGGATGCCCCTCTTAACTCATCCAACCTTTCCACACAACCAAAGTAGCTGTGATTGCATATATTCCTAACTTGTCTCTACTTTCTACATGACCAAATTAGGTCTGATTGGATTAAGTCCATAATTCCATAATTCTAACTTCAAACATCAAGTGTTAAGAAATAATGACCAGCTGACACCATACCAGAATAATAAGCTTTACAATTAAATTCCTGGGACCTGTAGCCATACTGTGGTGTTGAGAGTAGTTGATTTTAAACAGACCTGAGCCCAATTACAAGATCTCAAACGGCCTGTACTTCATGATCATGATCAAGTCTATGTGACAGACAAATATGAGCCTAGTACAGAGGAGATAACGATGCCTAAATGACATGTAGACTAAATCCTCATATTAAAAATTACAGATAAAAATTACATAGCCTATTTTGAGTTTTACATGCTCTTTAGTATGTTTAACATGTCTCCTCTGCATGACAGAGCATTTCTATAAACAAGACAAAACGTCAGGATCAAGACTTCCCCCTCTCCCCATCTTTACAGCACCAGTTGCTGTCTGAAACTCCTTCAGTGTGATGTCCTACCATTGTTTTGTCTGCATTTAAGCCCACAGACTGGGGGTAGAAGGCCCGGTGCAGAGCAGAGACCGTAGAATGAATGTAGAGTTGTTGACAACATGGTGCCAAGAAATACACCAGTCAGCCAATTAAAATGGACTGGGCCCGTGAAGGAAAGGGGGCCTGAAAGTGGCAGGCGTATGAGTCTCAGACAGAGGAACACTTTGTATATGCAAACTTGAAGGTTTTTGAACATTAGTGATAGTTAACATACTCTAGAAGCCATAAAAATGCAAACATTGTTTGTTTTCTGTGGCCTCTTATGTTACCACATTATTCTCCTACATTAACAGACAAAGCTCTTTCGATATTATTTTCTGAATCTTAATAACTAAACAGGCTGTAATCCGTGTCTCTTTGTAAAGTAAGGTCATTTGTTGTTATAGTTAGTCAGATTTTATGAAGTCAGTAAAGTGATACACATGATCCCAAACCCTCTCTAATAGAAATACATGGTGAATGGACTTGATTTTGTACAGCGTCTTGCTAGTCACTTACAACACTCAAAGCAGCTTTACACAGCAGATCACGTCCAACCATTCACACCCATCCGCTCTCTCATTGACTCACTAATGGCTGGAGTATCTATGTCAGTCGTCCATCAGTATTAGCTAATACATTTATGCCCTTTCAGTCCCATTTACATGCCACTGAGACGCAGCGGTGGGAGCAACTTGGGGTTAAGTTTCCTGCCCAAGGTCATATTGCAATGTGACAGCCAGAGCTGGGCTCAAACCAAGTGCACCGACACTGCATTGTAATTTGAAAAGGTCACTTGTTTACTAAATGAACATGCAGTACAGAATAATCATTTCCAGGATGTGTAAATCCAGATATTTTCACATTATTACTGCACAAACTAAACCTTTCCAAGTGCTGCAGAAAATATATGAATCTGTTCAATAAAATGCTCAGAATGAAAGGAAAGTCATTTCTGCTTTTGATATTCTGGTAAAAATTCTGGTCATTTGTTCATGTAATTCAATTAAAAAAATCATATAACTTGGATCATATAAAACAGTGGAAGTTCTGCATGGTGCAAAAATTAGAGAAGAGTGTATGGTACTAAAGAGGGGGTTCTGTTTTTCCACTTAAGCCCCAAAGGACACACAGCACAAGCTTTCTCTGATAACTCTCAGAGCAGCTTAAATCTTAAATCTTTTCCCAAAGGTTATTAGACTAACAGGATTATTAACAAAACTGAATAGAAAAGAAAACTGCTTTTGAAAGTGCAAACTTCTTCAAACCCTCAGTAAGGACTTCTGTAAGAATTACAGTAAGAGTATGAACAGCAGAGCAGATAAACTTGCTTTATTGCACCACACTTCACACATACATGCCTTCACACTAAGGGATAATGTACACATGGAGGGTTAGTGCAGACATTTAATGATTATTTGTCCTAATAGTTTTACAGGCTGAGTTTAGAGTCTCTGAGTTATAGACGTGTTGTCAAACATTCTGCACCATTAGAGACCGTGCTGAGCAATTAATCAAGTTTCTATTCCAATGACAAATCTGGCTCTCCACAATAATAAAACCCAATCACTGAGATTTAATCATAACAGTGCTTCTTGTCATGATGCAGTTGTTTTATCCATGTTTAACACCATGAGTGTTAAATGAGAGCGCTGTTATTTACTTTACAGCAGAGCTCCCCAACGAACAGGCCACGGACCAGTAACAGGCCAAAGAACATTCAGTGCTGGGCTGTAGAGAAATAAAAATGATTGATATTTGATTAACTGAAACCAAAGGGTGTTTTTATGTTGAAAGGATGACCAGATCCCTGAATATCCACCTGTGTAGCTTGACTGTGCAAACTTTACACCCAGGCTCTCTGTCTCTGTCGACGCTGTGATGAATGAAACATTTGTGGATGAATCTTGTGTTCGTGCACTCGTCCACTTGTGCTCTGGACGCGTGCTGCAATTATATTTGACTCTGCATGACTGTCCTCAACTGGAGGACAATCGAGGCACTTCAGAGTGCTCAACTTCCTGATGTAAAAGCATTCAATTTAGAATTAAGAATTGATTAAATACCCAACAGTTACCAATAGAAACATTAGATCAGCGCAGACTGGTGACCAATGGATGAAACACACAATATCCGGTTATACACACTGTTTGTCACAGCATTTTCTTCACACTAAAAAGGTGTAGTGGTTTAATTAGTTAATGTATCAACTAGAGCTGGTAAATTTATTGAGTTTTAATCTCAATTACAATTTCTACCTTCCACAATTATGAATGATGAGTGATCAAGATTAAAATACTGTGCAACATGACAAATGGAACTTCATTTGTCTTTTTTCATTACTGTTGTTGGCGTTATTTTGAGGTATTTCTATTTTGCACATATATTTTTTATGCTTTGCCTCTTCTTTTATGTTCAAAATAATAGTGTCAAAAGCATAAATTCAATAACAATAATAATAATAATAATAATAAGATTTAGAAATAATAATAATAATAATAATAACTATAATAATAATAATAATAATAATAATAATAAAATAATAGCAATTAATAAGAGATTCACAATACTATCAAACCAATATTAGGATCGACAGATTATTGCCTAAAATGTTGATTGTTAGTATCAGCAGTTATGAAATTTGCTGCCAGTATTTACAGCTGATATTTTAACTATACAAAATGGCCATAAGCATCCCTTATATTGGCAAAATGTGCTATGCCCCTTCCAGCCGAATTCCAGTCAATTAAATGGGAGAGCCCAAACTCTAGAAGAAACATGCCCATTTGATAGTGCTCACAAAATCACAAAATGTCCACTTTTATGAATAATAAAAAAAGAGTTTTTCTTGCTTCACATCTGTTTCTAAAACAGACTGTAACCATGAAAGGAACAGGTCCACTCCAGTTAAGTAAAAACTCTGGGCTCCTGACACAAAATATTGGTACTGATATCTGTATCACTGATAAGAAATTTAGCAAATATCTACAATTCAGATATTGGCAAAATACATTTTGTGCATCCTTATATGTAATAAAAGCATGTAGTGCAACCACCTGTGATTATTAAACTACTGTGTTTAATAACCGGATCTTGGTGTCGCAGAGTGATAGTGCACTTGGTCAGTAATCGGAAGGTTGCAGGTTCGAGCCCAGCTCCGGGTGTCACATGGCGATGTGTCTTTGGGCGAGACGTTTAACCTCGAGTTGCTCCCACTGCTGCATCAGTGGCGTGTAAACGGGCATGAATGGGCGTGAATGTGTTAGCTGATACTGAAATAGAACTGACATAGATACTCCAACCATCAGTGCGTGAATGTGAGAGTGAATGGCTGTGAATTAGTACGTGTGACCTGCGGTGTTAAGCTGCTTTGAGTAGTCAAAGAATAGAAAAGCTCCAGTCCATTTACCGATATCTATTGAAATAATCGCAACAGTGATTTTTGCCATAATCAAGCGGCCCAACTGGTTTCCTAAATGTCAATGTTAAGTTGCCGATAAAAACAAAGTGAGTAATCGTGAATATTCCTTTATTGGGTTTTATAACAAACAAATGGCTAGCTCTGATCCAGCATTATGGTTTACTCTGCACAACATGTGTGTTTGTTTGTCGTCAAAAATAAACCTGACCTTGGTGCAAAAAAGGGTCGGAAACCACTGCTTTACAGTGCAGCGTGTGCTCGGCCAGTTTCACAGAAACAGGTCTCACTTTTACTGATTTTTCTTCAAGCAAGGACGAGCCAGATTATACTCTGGTTAGTTTGAAAAGAAAGGGAATAACAGGAAAAGTACAAAGGCAGCGAGTTAAAAACCACCTCAGTGATATGGAGCTGGAGTGAAAATGATATTCAAATATGTAGATGAAAAAATAATAGATGAGAACCAAATAAACTAAGAGGGTAAGACTGACCATCTAGATGTCTACACTGTGTTGGATTCAAATGACAAGATGTGGACGTGCATCAGGTCAGGGTCAAGATCAAATAATACACTTTATCTGCAAACTGCTATCACACACAAACACAAACACACACACACAAACACACACAGCATCACAAGACATTTATTGGCCAATTTTACTGCAGTGTGTCAGGAAGCACTGACTTAGTGTATTTCTGTGGTTAGGACATAATATTGTACTTTTGTTCAAATATTTCTCTAAATAAAGTCCTCTGATTCTGTTATCTGCGACATAATAACAGCACTGAATGATCACATTGATCCTTTATCCACAGCCATCAAAGCTGGCAAAAAGCTGAAGTACATTATGGTTTAAGACACAAAACACACTGATTACCTCTTCCCCTTTGCCATCAAATGCCAAAAAAAGTCGGTAAACTTGTATTTGAATGTAGGTTATAATGACTCACACATCACATGTTTGAGTTTATTGACATCCTATTTTTATAACTTTGCATGATCATGAAACACCTCAAATTATCTTCAAATGTTGGGCTGACAAAAAGATTTTGTATGGCAACAATTGCAAATTATCACTACAGCAAACCTATCCTACATCCATGTCTTTAGTGTGATAAAAACATCATACAGTGTACCGTACACATGACCGTTCATGTTTTTTATTAAGCACCAGACAGATGAATTGGTAGAATTGTTTAGTTAATTATTCACAATCTTTGCTCTTTGCAAAATTCCCATGAAAGGACATGTTTATTAGTCATTCTGTTATAATCATAGAGGTAATGAAGGGAATATCTGCGAAACAGCAGATCAAACAAAAGATTAAACTTATAAAGTTTATAAAGGACCCGTAGTAGCTGTCAGTCTCTTTTATCACACCATCACCCTCATACAACATGGATATGTTATGCATGTCTACCTACTTATAAATCATATTCTAAAAGAGACATGGCTCAGGTTGCACAATGCAAATAGAAAGCATACATCATGGAAAAGATGTGGTGTAAAACAGAGCAAATATTGACCTCCTTCATATTACAGAGACAGAGAGACACTCCCTGATGAGGCTGTTTGATGATCAACTAGAAAGAGACAGAAAGGACCATCTGCTCCATTACTTTTAATTTATAGAGTACTGTCAATCAAATAAAAGCAAAAAAATATATACAGTTTTGTGTTAAAAGCATAATAACACAAACCTAAAACTCTGGGGGGGCTGATACATCAATACTCATCAATACTATTCATTCATCCTTTTCATAAGACTTGTCTCTTTTGGGCCAGGGGGCTTGAGCCGATCCCAGTACACACAGAAGTATAAGAGACACAGCAGGAGAAACAAAGAGAGGATGGGAAATACAGACGCGCCATGTGTTTAAATAAGAAAAAGACAGCTAAATAGCCTTTAACTGAGAAATGACAAACTTTTATATGCTTATATACCCCTAGGTTAGTTCACACTCGAATGCTTCGTATGTTTCAGTCTGCTCTGGATGATTGAATGCTGTCATACAAAACAAAACTCATGTCTATAGAGGAGTTATACTGACTTAAATCTTTCCCCCATCACAAGAAAATTCAAACATTAAGGGCCCAAAACTATAGATTCATCAGTTATTCTGAATCATCATTGTTTACTGACCACCAACAATCCCAACAATGAGCCTTAAAAATGTAATAAATGTATTAATCCTGTCTGTTAAGATCAGATTCATAATCATGACAGGAGTGAAGCTCAGATCTCTGATTAAAAGAGACAACGTGTAAAACAGAGAGAAAAAGAAAGAGAAGCAGGTGTAAAAGCTGTTCAGTTCTTATTTTGAGCTTAGATGATTTTTTTTTTTTTATTAACATTATTTAACAACATTGATATGTGGAAAAGGGGAAACTCGGACAAAACATATTCCATTCTTGTTAACAAAAGCCATTTTGTCCCCTTAATAGCTGTATATATATGAAAGCAAAACTTTCACCTGTAGTGAAACATTATTGACTTTTTTTTATTTATACAATGTTCTTCTCTAAATCACTATAGTCAGCATGAAGTGAAAATGTTATAAAAATGTAATATAACCTGTTAAATATAGATAGAAAGTGCTTAACATATTTATTTGACCATCACCCAATGTGAGGTTTATGCCAGAGCTGCCCTTAAAAAACAGTATTGGTAAATACCAAAATCATTTTTCACGTTTCTGTAATGGTTAATACTGCAGTAAGTAGAAGCTTTTTAACCAAAATGATAATTTTATTATAGAAAAGAACAGAAAATCATATTATTATTTCTTGATAAAGAAGACAAATTGTAGTAATTTATTAGAATTTCTGAAGAGAAAGAATTAGTTTTGGTGGTTAAAGGAAGTCCAGGAAGGCAGATTGAAATTCCTCATTCCAGTTCAAAATGTCCAATTACAAAATCATTTTAGTTTTCAACAATTTGGAAAGATTTCTAAAGTATTTTTGTTTTCTCCTTTTTAAGACAGGTGGTCTAATAAATTTGTTAAGCGCTGTATAGATAGATAGATAGATAGATAGATAGATAGATAGATAGATAGATAGATAGATAGATAGATAGATAGATAGATAGATAGATAGATATTAATGATAATAATTTGAATGTGAAAATCATAAGTCAGACAGTCAGACCTAATGAAGCTCTGGACCTTTGCTCAGGGACATTTTCCGGAACCTAACCCCATGAAGTTTCAATTAAAGACCCCTGCTATTGCACACCTGACATGTCTGTTTTTGCACAACAAGCACATTATGGAAGTGATGTGGGAAGACATCTCACACTGACCAACACCAATAGCACCATGTATTGGTAAGATTTTGAAAGCAATTTTGATATGCTTACCTTTGGTTTAAATCATTTAATTAATAATAGTAATTCAATGTAATTCTGATGTTGCAAAAAACGTGTAATTATCCTAAATTGGTTGTTATTTGGTATAAAAATTGATCAATTCATTATGACAAAGTTTAGAATTCTGGTATTGAGACAACCCAAAAATAACCAGGGTATGTTTGTGAGAAGCTTGACATATAACTGCATATAATGACTGCTTATAATGCTGGGAAAGAGAAAAACAAAATGGTATCCCAACACAGAGATAAAATAGTAACACTGATGGAAAAAAAGCATGGGAATCAAACAACAACCCAATGTCCAGGGGAACTTAAAGAGAGTAAGAATGTCCCACTGACAACTGGAAGACCTAAATCTAGATGACACCTCACCATGAGAGAAAGGAAGCACAAAAACCCGCACACCAGCAAGTCTTTCTTTAAAGGGCAATCAGCTGTGTTCACTCAGCAGTCCTCTAAACCTGTTCCAGGAGCTGAAAAGCACACATGAACGAATGGTTCAGAGCATCAAAGGAAAAATCCTGGAGCAGATCTTTGTGATTTTGAAGGAATTTTCATGCCAGAGTCAAGGGTGAAGACAGATCTACTGCTATCACCCAGGCTGAGTTAGACCAGAGTCTATTTAAATGCATTGTGGTGAAATTGTTCTCTTAAGTTTGTTACATTAACATCAAAAAGAAAACTTATCTACACTCAAAGGTAAGGGAAACAATTAATACAGGCAATATTTGGTATTCTAAGAAGTTTAGTGGAAATATTAATAGCATTGTGTTTATGTGAACGGCCGATGTTGGACAACACACTAAGGTAATACAACAGTATCTTTAATTATATTAACAAAGTTACAAAGATTTTGATTCTGTTTACACTTAAGTTTTTGTCTTTGTTTTTTCCCATAGGCCACTATTTAAAAAGAATCACTTTAATTACATACTTTTTTCATTTAAAGCTTGCCAAAAAAAGTGATTTATTTTCAGTTTACTCTAATGGGATTGAAGGCCAGCAACTACAGGTTCTGTCTAACCTAGTAACAGTAACTACGGAGGGCTGGGCTTGATGTAGAATCACTTCCTGAAGGGGATGGGGCTTGGCAAAGGGTCAGTTGCTATGTGTGTATGTACAACACATGGTGCATGGTGTGTTTAGAGTAATTTTGTCATTCCGTTACTTCTCAGAAGAGGATGTATGTCGGCAAAACATGTTCAATTTTTACAACCAAATATCCTGATATGTGGAAAGCACAGAGAACAGCCAATCGTTTATGGAGCAGAGCAACAGCCAATAAGGAAGCAAGCTTGCAAAAGCTGGACGCACAATAAACATGGGCATGAAGTCAATGATAAACTCACAGCTTAAAGTTGTGAGCATCAAAAAGAGTGGAGGGAGTGTCCTCTCAAACATACATTGACTAGACTGACAAGGAGAGAAGCTGGACTGACCACTGAGGATGCCTAGGAAGCTAACTGCTACCTGCATTAGCCTCAATTCCTCCTGCTTGCTGCCTGCCATGTTTTCTTTTTCTCCAAAGTTGTGTTTTACCACATGAGATAAGAAGCCACAAGAATGGAGACCCTGGTTGTTGGTAATTAAGTTGTTAGTGATGTGATGTTCTGTGTCGATCATCCTATAGAATACCACACACTATGAGAACAAATCTGTTATTGGGGGGTCTTTTCCTGTTTTAAAACTGCTAAACATTTTAAAATCTTAATGTGTGTGCCGGGCTTACATTATCACCTCACTTGTAGAAAAGCCCACAGTTTAGTCAGATCTGGCAAATCAAGAAGACGAAAAGCTGATATAATCCCTCAATAATGCAAGTTCCAATCGTTATATCCAGGTCCATGTGTCAGGTCAGTAGATTTTAGACTTAATGACGTAGATTTTGTTGCTGAAACAAAAGATTACAGCAGACGGAGGCTGTAGACTTCAAGCTGTCTGGAGAATTTTTAGATTCAATCTCAGTCAGTTTCATCATCTTGAAATATTTTAGTTGTTTTTTATAGACAATTATTTGGAATTCAGAGGGACAACTTTCCATCCAAACACATAAAGGTTCTTTGGGTTTTGACACTGTCTTAACAGAGGCCACGACCAAATGTGGAACATGTAACTTAACTATATGGAAAAAATGAATGGAGAAATAAGACCACTCACAGCACCATGCAGTCAGTGTAAAGCAACTTACGGTACAAAATGAAGCTGTTGTGATGACAGAGTTTTGATTTCTACAAGAAACCACTAAACCTCATACAACACACCTGTTTCTATACCATGAAAACAAATAATGACCTCCTGTGTACTGAAAATTAGTTAATTTTGGGTTTCCAACCAGCACACAAAAAGAAGTCATTGGACAAATACCAAAGCTTGTCATATAGAATACAGTATCTATGTAGTAATAACAAATATATGTTCTGAATGTCCTTAATAAATCCAGAAGTGTACACAGTAAATTGGTTCTCTGTAAGTAAGTCTAATGTTTTTATTTAGAGGATTTACTGGGCATGGGTTTTTGTGCAAGGACATAAAGCATACAGTCAAAAGTCGAGCTGTGTCTGTTCTTTTTATTCGCTTGCAAAAGACACTAAAATTTTCATGTGCACCTCAATGGGATACGAGAGAGACTTGGCAAAACTTGACTGCCAACTTGTAAATATGACAGAGGCTGTGATAAAAGCGGACAAAAAAGAGCACCCATTAATCAGCAATTTAAAAAAATCCTGCAACGTCTTGCATGTTTGTGCAGAGGTGCTGACATGTTTCAAAGTTCTTAAAGCTCAGCTGTTAACAAAAAAGAAAAACAGTAGAATAATATTTGTTCTCTGCATCTTGGTGGCCCTACTTCTCTCTATTATGACTGATGGCCAGTTTCAGTGGTTGTCTGTCCCTCTCTTTTTGTCTGCTGCAGATTTGTGATCTAAGTATAATTTGTCATGGTAATTCGTCATAGTACTTTTGGTACTGTTGAACAACAGATACAGGATATTGTTTGTTATCGTTTGATACTATGCTAGGCTAACATCTGATCTTTATTTTGATTTCTACTGTTAAGAAAGAGCACATAAAAATTTCTATAACATTTGTAATGCTGCTGGCAGTGAGTTCAGGTGTAGTTTAACTATTTTTCTGCATTTTATGAGCCCATCAAACAAAAATAGTTAAGACTAAAAAGGTATGTTTCCTTCACTTTAAGACATGATATACAAAAACCATGCTCGATCAAAATAGAGAATGAAAATACCTTGGAACATAAGTTTAGCAGCTCACGAGATTAAGGTGTGGTTTAATTCGTCTTGTTTTTTCCTTTTGATTTTATTATCTACCGGTATTTACTATTTATTCTTCCTCTTTCCAGGAAATTTACAATAATGCCAAACTTCCTCAATTGACTGAGAACTTAAAGCCCTGCTGGTTGTACTACGGTAACAGTCTAAAGAATTGCTTCCAAAAGTGTGGCCCACTACCCTCTGTTGGGCCCACTGCCCTCTGTTGGGCCCTCAAGTTACTCAGTACATATTTAGTCATTAGAAAATACTTTATTATATGTTTTGGAGTCCCAGAACTAACTAAACACAGCCAAAAGATTTAACTAACAACTTAGCTTTTAATCATTAATACTGTTTTTCCAACAGAACAGATTATACATATTAAAGCAACAATATGTAATTTCTCCACCTTAAAACAGAAGCTTCAAATCTTTAGTGATGCGCCCACATAGAGCACTATGGAGCCTCTAAAGTTTTCCCCCCTTTTCTTGAATGAACCTTGGCTTGACTGTGGCAGATTTGCAACGGGACCTATTATAGCTACTTTAATAAGGGCAAAGGTTGAAGTCCAATGAATGTTCTTGTGATGAAAGCATCATCTCAAGTAACTTGTGCAGCAGCTGGATCCACCTGATTCAATGTCTGTAATCAGGCAGATCCATCTTGCTAAGCTCAAATCTACAACGATTTCGAGCCACTAAGGCCCCGTTTACACGGAGACGCTCTCACCTAAAACGCAAAGGTTTTTCCTTTGCATCTTCAAAAACGATCTGTGTTCAGACGGAGACTCCAGAAGGACTGAAAACGCTGTAGCGTGCATGCCAGTCCAGTAGATGGCGATGTAGGTTTGCAGAGAAACAGCGCTGTTAAACACATGTACGAAGAAGAAAACTTTTCACAAACAACAATGGCGAGTGGACGCACGAAGACGCAGGAATTTCTTGTCTGGACAACAAATCTGTTGGGACAACAAATCTTTTTGGATAGTTTTGTCTGGATAACAAACCGAGCACAGTAAGCATCACACATGTTACTCAGTAGATGGCCGAAGCTGTTGTTGTTCCTGGTATATGCGCAGCCTTCATGTGAAAGAGTACTGCACATGCGAAGACGTCAGCGTTTCCCCCTGAAACGATGAATCCTGTGTACACGAGGCTGGGTGGCGATGCATTTTGAAAACTCTCCGCCTCGGACCCTGGTTTCAAAAGTTTACGGATTCAAGCACACCGGGCACTGGTCTCATGTAAACGGGAGGCTAAAACGCAATCAAAACTCTTTGGATACGGCTGAAAACGGAGTCGTGTAAACAGGGCCTAAAAATAAAGACAATTAAGATGGTAGTTCATTCAATTTTTAATGAACATGTGTGTTCTAAGGCTAATGAAATTGTCATCACTAACATTAACGTTCATTGTTGACGCTAATATTAGCAGCCAACTAGCCAATTATTTTACCGAGACGACTGTCCCTCTTCGTCAGAAATTGAATCAGCCACAATGTGCTTCCTTTTCAGATGCTTATACATCGCCGTCGTACTGCCATGGAGGGCAAGTTCTGCCTTGCAGATTTTGCATTGCAGATTCTTCTCTTTTGTTTTAGTAAAATGCTCCCAAACTTTTGAGCTCTGTTGCCGGTTAGCCATGATACCATTTGGGCATAACTCTTCCGGTGACATCACGGCTGACCCCGGTTACCACTACTGGGCATGTGCGTCAAGGACAGAAAGGCAGACAAGACAGCAGAAAGTACAGCAGCAGTTTTGAGAGAAAACAAACGACGACGTGGACTATTAAATTAGTAGTCGACAATTTTGTTCGTCGACGTCATCATGACTAGTCGACTAATCGTGGCAGCCCTAATTAGCAAGATTAGGGCTGCCACGATTAGTCGTGAATACAAGAGTCCAGAAGTCGTTTCAAGCTTTTGGTCCTATATTTGTTTGACTAGTCATCAAGCCAATATTTGTTTTTTCACAAACCAAATCAACCTTTCTCTACTAGTATGTCATAAATTTGTCTCTCTAAAGGTTTCTTTTAGCCACGGACCATAAACACCATGGTGCACACACACATACCCTGGATCAGAGGTGGGAAACCCTCCACAACAATCAATGCAGCCCATCAGTCATTTCCAAAAAAAACAACGAATTACAAACTTGAGGTAAAAATGACAGAATCTAACCTGAAACACAAATACAACAACATGTACAAACTAGAATATGCAACAGAAATATATTCTGTACAACATTGGATAGCTGGTGTATGTTTTGTTTTTTACAATTAAATACATATATATAACAAAATACCAGGGAGGAGGGAGTTTGCAGAGTCACACAGCAGGTTTAAAGAGAATAAATCATAAGACAATAAAGGTGCAAAACTAACAAGGAAATATCTGTTTATGACAAAAGGAGAGATAAATAATTCAACTCTTGTGGCAATACGAGGGGTTTAGGATGGTCCTAGAAAAGTTGAGGCTTCAAATTGGGCCGCAGCATACTTTCGTTCAAGACAGGCTGGTCCAAAGTTAAAAAAAAAAAAAAAAAAGAGAATTCATAACAAGTCACTCCAACATATTACCTCTTCGGATCTAAAATTGTGGCTCCATTTACCAGAAAAATGCAAGTGGTTCAAGCTTGCCAGAACCAAGTCCATTATTTTGTTCTTAACTTGACTGTAAATTAATCATTATAGTCTCCTGGCAGAGTTTCTTGCAAGTCTGACATGATTTTTTTTTTACATTCTGAGAATTTTGGGCCTTTTATTGATAGAGGAGAGACAGAGGAAGAAGGAAAGAGAGCAGGGGAAGATACTTGGCAAATGGGCCTCAGGCAGGAACTGAACCCAGGTCTGCAGCACAGGGCAAGAGCCTTCGTAAATGGTATATTCATGAAGCTACCTACCAGAGTCCAACACCAAATCTACAAAGCTTCATGTGCAGATGTTCCTTCAAAAACCAGTCTAAAATATTTTTGATTTAACTAAACTATACTGTCAAGAGGCAATGAAAATTTGGACTAAATAAGACCCTTATTTAAAAAGAAAAATACCCACAGTAATTAGAATTAAACTCTGAGTGTCAGTATAAACTTGCCACTTAAAAAACTATCAGTAATTATACACCCTTAACAAAGACAACCCATGTTTCTTAAAGAAATAACAACAGGAAGAAACAAACTCTTGAAAATTGGTCCTCATCCTATGATATTTGACACCAGGTTTTTTTGAGGTATAACTTGGGAAACAAAAACATACTTATTCAGCTTTTTCACGTTGACATGACAAAATCAAGCAGAGGTAAAGCACACAAGTAAAGGCTCCTGACCAAACAAGCTGAGAGCAGCAACAGACACAGAGAGGACATGCTACATGCTAACAACACTTTGAAATCCAGAGGGGCAAAGAAGTGTTTAAAAAACTGAAAAAGACTTACTGTGCTGCTGTGATGGTTATCCCAGCATGTGATGCTCAGTGTTAGAGGTTTCTGTTGATTTAATAAATAAAATCCCCTGAGCTCCTAGTGCTGCTTTACCGGCTGGCTCCCGTGCTGTCCTGAGAGAGTCCTGTCAAAGACAGAGAGAGAGAGAAACAGTGAGGCGGGGCTGGAGGAGAAATGGAGGAGGAGTAGAAAAAGGAAGAGGGAGGTGCAGGAATAGGCGTGTTGGTTTATTATGGTGTAAGGGTGAGACACAACAGACAGACAGACAGACAGAGGTTAAAGAGTAACTAAAGCCCAGGGTTTCAGCTGAGGAACATCTCGCCTTACAAAAAGTGCCTCAGGTCTAGAACATCATGGACAGAACTAGGAGGGGGGAGAGATGAGACCAGGCAGCAACCATCAGTGTTAAAAATGAAGCCAATAATTGTCCACTGGGACTGGCAGGAGAAGCACCGGACATCACATTCATATTACATGTTGAAAGCCTAATTTCTACAGTAGAGACAAACAGATGATTCGAACTTTGCCCATGTCTTTGTCCTAACTGTACAGGGGTAGATTTTTCAGAACAGGTCTGTTTGGAGTTCATTAACATGCAAAATTAGGGGCACTGCTGATGCTGCTGCAAGCCTGGGCAATGCTGCTGTTAGTCAATAACCTTAAAAGCCACCTTTAAGACTCTTTGTCTGTTATTGACTGAAAGTTTGAGATCACGTTTTCAACATTACAGCCATGTTCTGAACTAAATATTCCTCTTGGTAACCAAACAGCTGATGTCACTCAGACTTGTTCAATATTTTCTACTGTCTATGGGGAAGACCATAAGGGTGAATCCCAGTTGTACCCCTTAGCCCTTCCACTTCATCTTATCTCTTTGTCAGCCCCTTCCTCTTGGCCCTCTGTTTTGAGGGCCAAGGGGAAGGGGTGAAAACATGCCCCTACGAAACAAGACACCACTCGATTCTAGCTACGTCACCACCCAGATCCGCTCGCTGGCTGTGTTGTAGGTAGATGCAACAATAGCCGTGGCTTAAGCTGCGAAAGCTAGCTCGTTATAACGAGCAATTTTAAAATACGAACAATTCAACACATGATTAATATTTACTTAATGATCTAATAATTACTTATATTTATGTGCTTCCTTCGGCCTCCGTTCTGCCATCTTGTCAGCGGGTGCGGTGTATTATGGGAAATCTCCATACCCCTTCCTTTCAAGTGAGGTCCTGTTTCGTCTTCATTCCAAGGGCTTTGTAGCCCTTCCCCTTAACCTTATGGAGAATTGGGATAACCCCTTCACTAGACATGAACCAAGGGCTAAGGGGTACAATTGGGATGAACCCTTGATCCAACACCTTAGTAGTGTCTTCATCAGTCGCATCATAAAATGGTGTAAGAATCTTTTTTTTTAATTAGCCATTATGACAGAACCATCCAAGTTAGACTAAGCTACATATGAGTAAAGAGCTGATTATTAACCCTTTTTAACTTCCTTTACAGTGACATCACAACAGCATGTGGCAAAACAAAGCAAAACTGAAGGCAAACATGAGCCATCATCACCACAGACTAACAGGGAGCACAGGAGTCGAACTGTGCTTTTGTTATCCATTGACATGCATTAAAACATCACCATTACTGTAGTCATAAAATACTTATTTTTCTAAAGGACGCATATTTTGTTTTGACTCTTGTTAATATCTTTATGTTTGATGACAGTCAGAGTATGTTCATAATCACTGATATTAAAAAATCTCTAGTTTTGACATACTGGGTATCCCTGATCAAGATGTATTCTCTCCCTGTCTGAGATGCTAAGTTAGCATATCTGCCCCCTTGATGCGCCCTTCCCCATGTGGGAACCGCCAGCTCTGATTGGTTCAATGGGCTTAAGCTGATGACAAAACAGTGGTAGGATGTCAAAGAGGTAGGTCTATTTGGAGGTGAAGGAACAATCTGTTTCGAGGAGTTACAGGTGCAGTAAAGAAGGAGAAGTCCTGCTGCCACACTGGACTTTGTCTTGCACAAAGATGTGCTCCATCACAAGGAGACATTGTTAAAACACTCTAAAGGGCATGAAAACTTCATCAAGTGTAAAATGGGCTCATTTGTTTAGCATAACTGTTGGTTAAAGAAATTACAGCAGTTTCTATTGAAACAACTTCATATGGGATCATGTTGGTTTTTCATGTCTACTCATCAACAACACTAACGGAGAAAAAACAAAAACTATCTTTAAAGTCAGCTCCCCTATTGTGCATTAAGGGTCTGTTGTATGAACTTGCTTACTGTAATTTCACAGTAAATCACAGGCTAATAATTGTGATGATTTCACTGTATAGTATAGTTGATCACAGTAACATTGATAAAATTTGAATAAAAAGCTGCAGTTACAAAGCAAACCTGACACATTAACGCTGTAAAATTATAGAATAAAATCAAAGTCACATATGAATTCACAGTATTATGAAAGCATTTTACAGCATAAAACAGCAATTTACAACAATTTATTGCAATATTATAGTGACCCAGACATAACACATTAGCAATGTTAAATTACAAGCGACTACTGTGAGCACCAGACAGCATTACAGTATAATATCACGATGGAGTAATGGGATTTTACAGTCATGTATCTTCAGATTACTGTAAAATTACAGTCAAGTGTTTTAAAATCACAGTAACATACTGCAGAATTGCTACAAAGTACTGTGGATTCACCACAATTTACTGTGATTTTAAAACCCTTCATTGTAATGTTATTGTAATCTAAACACGCATGACAATAAAACCCCAGTTTTCTGTTGTGACATTACAGTATTATTATTTCTAGTACTCACCGTAATTACCTTGAATTTAACATCACTACTGTATAATGATTGTATGTCAGTAGCCAGTAAATTCCAGTAAATTTACAGTATGCACATCATTAAGAAATACTGTAGTTTAACAAATATTTACCCATCATGCACCGCAAAAGTCGCATTACATAAATGTAGAAAATCAACGCATTAACCTGTGAAAAGCTGGTTATTTTCAACAGTGTGACCAGTACCTCAAGATGTTTGCTAAATCACACACCACTTGTTGTGTTTTATAGTGTGTTTTGTGACATAATGAATGTGAAATTCTGTCAGAGAGTACTGCCAGCCTCTTAGCACATGGCTAACATTCACACAAATAGCATACATGGACTCAAAACGTGGCGGCTGGACGAATGTAAATAAACACCAGGTCATTACCAAAATGTATGATGATGGAGGTACACGAGTACAGTCAACTTAATATTGGAGTGCCCAGAGCTAATGTTAACATGTTAATGCAGAAACAGGGTCTATGTCAGGGGTAATGGTCATGGCTCACAGCTGAAATCTGCTTTAAGTTCATTAGTATAGTATTTTAGTTTGGTTTTTTTTTCATTTCTGAGTAACACTTTTGGTCCTGGAGAGTAAGTGACATCATATTTTCTGGATAATTCACAAATGTCAAGAACAAGCCCAAAAAAACCTGCTAGCCAGCACTGGCTAACGCGTCTAGAAGGCTAAACCTTGCCTTTCAAGATAAAAAAAAATACTGTTCACAAACACAAAAGGATCTGTATGCCTTAGTCAAAGATATATGTTTGTGTTAACCTTAAATTGAGAGAAAAAAAAATTATTTACAATCTCTGGCAATACTACAAGTTCACAGGATTACCTGTGCACTCCTATGATTAGCTGCTACGACTTAATTTAACAGCCTTTTCGTCTCCACAGAAGATTTGAATGGGGAAATGATGGTATTTGGTCCTTCAAAAGACAAGTTAATATGTCTTTAGACCTTGTCTTTGAGAAAACATGGTTGTGATGAAACGACCCACAATCCTATGGTGTCACATTCACAGCCCTGGTAGGTAGAGCTTACCTACAATTTCTAGCTGTCAGCTGCAACTACTGAAGTCAATGTTCATGGAAAAAGTGTGCAGTCACTGATGACCTTTGTGGTGACAAAAGCTAACACAGCATATGTCACCTGCCTCCATATTGGTCAGTTGTAAAATTCAATTTCAAAATGATGAGATTTGGACTTTGGCTGATCAACAATTCTCATTCACTTTGTCCTTAACCTGAAAAAGTGCTCTCGAGTTTAGCTCTTAAAAAGATGAGGCAAAAAGAGGTCCATGAAAGAGTTCTCCATCTCAGGGTTAATGCTCAGCAGCTGCAGGTCTGAACGTCTCTTCCACATGGATCCAGTCATTTGCATACGTTTTGGTTTTTACAGTGTATTCAAATGAGGTCTGTGCCCATGGGCCACTTTTAATCACAGCAAGCAACAAAGATGACTCTCAACCGCACTGTTGGTCACTGATTTACAGACTGTAATCAGTGATTAATTACTCAGCATCTAACAGTGCACAAGCCTGGACTATTTTCTGAAAAAAGACACATTTGACAGAACGCTTATGAATGTTTGCACCTAGTTTTGGTCTTGACCATGTTTTTTTCAGCAGTGTTTTGTCTTGGATGTGTGCCTCAATGATATGTAAAAAAAATCTTAACTTCATATTTTTAAGCTAAATGGTGATGTAAAAATCATATCTTGATGTTTTTTTCTGTCATTAATATCAGAATCATCAAACTGTAAAAATATAATAGCAAAAATCAAATAACAAAGTTACTTGCTTGTTACCACAACAACAAACCTCAAAGTTAGGCAGCATTTTAATCTTAATCTTGAAAGTTTCCAACATTGGCAAAATTTCCTCACTATGGCTATACCACAGATTTTAAATTATAAATACCACCTGTCCAAATGAAAAAATATATATTATTGTAATGGCCTGAGCCAATTTTTGGTAGCAAAGAGCACAGAAACTCAATTATTTTCCAGCCATATTTTCAATCAACAGCGTCAAAGCACTGCCTGAACTGCAATATTTTGGAGAATATTTGGAAAGTGGGTGGAAATCTCTCTCTACCACTACAATCCACTTTTTTCAAAGTCAATTTAGACCTGGTTTTCCCAAAACGTTTTTGCAGGTGCCCCTCTAATAACAGTGCCAGAGACTGGGGACCCCCGCTGTTTCTGTAGGTGAATAAAGCAGCGGCAAATACATATTTTTTTTTTAAATATAAGTTTATTGTACGATGAGCTAGAAGGTCTGACATTAACTCACTAGGCAAGGTGGCAGGCAGATAAGATAAATCACCAACCATCATTCTTTACCTCTAAAAACAATAAAAATAATCACATACATAAGTTTTCTTGTATTTCTTTTACTAAATTTAGTTTTATGTTTACAACATCCCATCACCGTTGGCATTTACTGTACATGATAGTGGCCCGTAACGGTCTGAGTTTTAGCTACCAAATGGAAATTTTACCTACATTTGGCACTTGGTGGGTGTTGATTTTGAATCCATAGCTTGAACCAAACCATGTGTCATATCCATGAATGGACATTAGCACTTAAAAAAAATGATAAACTTCATAAAGAGGATACGTGTGGTGTCCCAAAAAACACATGACAATCCCACAACTATTGCAGCCTAAGGATGGAGATAATAAGTTTATTTTGATATACCCTTGCCAGTACTCCTTATCAAAAGCAACATTTTCTATTTTTGGAGGAAGGATTGGACAATATATTCTTAACAGAACTGGTATTTACATAACAAAGTTTGTTTTAATAAGTTTTAAAAAGTTTTAATCTAATCTGTATTTTTGTAATAGTACATTTATTTACACATGTAGCCTATTTTTTAAAATCTATTTTAAAATGATGTAATAACAAACAAGGTCCACCTCCAAACAACGTTATTTATTAAAGCTACTTGACAAAAAACTGAAATGTATTTTTCTAGATTCAATACTTGAACATTAAATGATGATGTTTTACATTTACGTAATAGTCATTTTTCCAAGCAGACCTTTAACACAGCATAACATTAGTCATTTGACTGATATCCTGTTAATTTCAACTCAGATCTCATCATTGGATTCAGAGCAGAAAAGAGTGGGACTGTAATGCTGATGTGAGATTGTTTTCCCCTCACAATTCAAAAGTAGCATCAACAAGTTATTCATACATGTTGATTTGGGTTTTTTAATGCAGAGCAGGGTCTGTTTGGATTTGCTTTGCAGAGCAGACGGACCTGCCTGATTCACAGTCTGAAATCCTGCTAGTGAAATATTTCCATGGCGGATATATGGAACTGTCCGTCTGGCGTGTCAGGTTATGTTTGGATGGGAATTGTTAAGATTTACTGGTATCAATGCCATCATTGATTCTGCCGAATGATCCAGTTCTTTACCCATTACCCTTATCCCCCTGGATTTCCTGAGTGAAAAAAACAGGCCTACACTGGCTTTAAGGTCAACAGCATCAAATACACAACACATACTGTGTAAAATCAAGCCACACTTTGAATTCTTCTGTCTCCTGTCCGCCATGGTTACCTATCTGACTCCTTGGTTGTCATTCATGCTGACTGCCTCTAATGAGAGTGTGACCTCCCTGATTTGTAAGGTATAAAGAACATAGTGAAAGGAACTGATGAGGAAATTGTAAACCAAAAAGATGTAATGATATTGATTCCTTTGGAAGTTTGTTAGGATTCACAACCAGAATTGTTTTTTGATTCCCATCTGTACTTTAGACTCAGTTCTGCATTTGCAAATTCATGCAAAATTAAATTCTAATGATATTTAATACATCATTTCTTTTTGGCATTGGCCTAACATGTAACTTTGACTGTACTTTGTCATTTATGTATGTATTTTATAAAATTGGCCAAAATATACCATTTAAATATATTTAAACTTTCTTTTGCTTTAGAGGGCATCCCATGGTGCTTTTTCCATTTGTGGTTTCTGTTTAATGCAGCTCAGCCCTGCACAGTTTGGATTCTACCCTCTTCTTTGTCCATTATAGTAAATAGATTTCCAGCGCTTCTTTAAGGTAGGCGGGGACATTATACTATGACCTTCTCACAACAACAAGGGAGGACACAGAGAGAACAGAACTGCCAGCCACTAAGTCGTGTCATGGGAACCCAGCTGAAGGAAAGACGAAAAACCGTGCCCAGTACTAGGTACGATCCCTAACAAAAAAACAAAACAACTGAGTAAAGTCAAGCTGATACCTGACAGTGAAAAAACATAAGCCCCTCTTGTCCCATGAGGGTCTTGGCCTCCACTTCAGGGAGCTCCGATGTAGACATTAGGTGTTTAGGACTTCTGCTTTGGTTGCTGTATCAAAAATGTATTATAAAAAAAAGTATTATATCATTTGATTTCATTAATATTATGAATACTCTACAATAAAAATGTATATGAAACAACCCCTCATCTAGACCAAATAGTCTAACCTGCTTATCTTTGTTTATTCAAAGTATTTTGGGGGCATTTTTTCCCTTTAATCAATAGATGAGAGATGAGAGAGACAAGGAATATGCTGCGTTCCATTTACATCGGAACTGGGAAGAGGGGAGTGGGAATGACGTCATCTACAAGTAATCAGCGTTCCAGGTACAAAGTCGGAAAAAACTTGCTGCTCTACCAGGCTATTGATAGCCGTTGTGTTAGCTGTTGTTAGCACGCCTTGCACTGTAGTTCGCACATACATGAAGAATGTAAATAACACTATAGCAGCATTTCTATATACATACGTCAAACAATACTATGTATACGGCTGATTTCGTGCGACAAACACTAGTCAGAAGTGCTAACAAACGGAATATTACAGGAGCTTAATAACTGGGCAGCCATCTTCGATTGTCGGCTCGGGGGTGGTGAGGATCCCCCGACTTCCCATTAGCAAATTCCAACCTCAGGGGGCGTTCCAGTTGAAATTTCCCACTTGGAACACAGAAATCCCGACTTCCCAGTACAACCAGAATGCAATAGCCTTGGAAAAGGGAGCGGAGGGAGGACACTTTGCAAATGGGCCTCAGGCGGGAATCAAAATTGGGCCGGCTGAAGCATATATTTGAATAGTGCCTGGTCACTTACAATTGCACCAAACCAGCCCCTCAATCCAGGTTATCTTCTGGTCAGTAAGGATATTGCTGGAAGAATTTCTCAATGTGATCTTTTTAGTGAGCATTAGGTCGTGTGTGTTCATTTTTAAAACTAACATCTGCATAACTACAGTACAGTTTGCACCTGAGTTGGTCCATAGTTTCCAGATGGCACAAGCCTTGAAGAAAAAAATTCACATGCACTGTATTCACTTACATAACAGCAACAATGGTGTGTACCTTGCAGCTTATGGAGGCCACTACTTATGTCAAAGCTGCCTTAATATCATACTTGGCTTCAAAATGACCCGACAGTTACAGGATTAGTCATAATACAACACAACAAACATATACCCAGAAAACACTGTCAGTGTGTTCAAGCAAAGTCCTCCTCATTCTCAGTGAGAGAAGAAACTCTTTCACCCAGATGTAAGGAGAGTTAATTATATCTTTGGTTGATGCAGTTGCGGTTAATCCCAGAGGGCATGTTTTTACTGAAGTTTAGCAGAGTTTAATTCAAGGCTCCTACAGTTCACCAAAAAAGGGCAGTGAGGGTTTCTAATAGATTCCTGGTGTTTTTAAATAGAATCAGGACTTCCAGCTCTTCTGTTATTCAACATGTAACCCGATAGGCGTGATATCACAGGAAGTGCCAGAAATATTCAATTACATCACACCAGATGTTATTCAGACACTAAGGAGCTTAAATGTCTAAACTATGCAGAAATCTTTGAGCTGAATCTGCAGGCACCATTTACTGCCAACACTTTGTCTTTGTTACAGTTCTTCTTCTCTACAGAGAAGAAATGTTGGTGAACTGGGAGGTTTTCAACATTTTGGGAAAGATAACAAATTAAAATACTTTGAAAATTAAATATTTTATAATGAAATGAAATCTAAAAAAGAGCACTGATTTGACAATGTGAATAAAGCACATGTAAAGGAAAATTGGATGGCTTATTCTTTTCCCTTGAGTCAATGAAAGATCTTTTACCCAAGTATAAACCCAAATTCCACTGACATTGGGATGGTGTGTAAAACATAAATAAGAACAAGTTAAGTGGAAAGCATCTGTGATAGTACTGGGTTGTGTTAGTGCCCATGGCATGGGTAAATGAAACATCTGTGAAGGCGCTATTACTGCTGTGGGGTATATGTCATGTCTGCCTGTTAGATAAGTGTTTTTTCTTTTTTCTTTATGTTTGCTGTCTTGTGTTTCCTGTTTTATTTTGAAGTGTTCACTCACCCTTGTCTCTGTTTCAGGTCTGTCATGATATCAACATCATATTAAGCATCAACATACTGAGTGCCGAGTTGTTCACAAGGAGTTGAGTCTTAATCCTTGTAACTTGTTCTACCAGATGAGAAGAGTCAGACTAAGAGTTTCCTCAACAGTTAAGTCTTCAACTTTCTCTTAAAAGTACATTGGGATTCAGTTGATTGAATGGAGCTGGGCAGTTCAATCCACCACTTGGGAACAAAAGAGGAGAAGAGCCTAGCTAGTGATTTGGTGCCTTGTTGCAATGGGAGCACCAGGCCTCTTTCACTGTCAGAGTGTAGCAGGTGAGAGGGCGTGTAGACCTGGATGAAGCCAGAAGTAGAGCTTTGAATTTGATTCAAGCTGCAACTGGAAGCCACTGAAGACAGATTAACAGTGGAGTGACGTGCTGTTCTGGGCTTGTTTAGACCAGAGGTGCTGCTGCATTCTGGATCATCTGCAGAGGTTTAAATGTGCATGCAGTGAGGCCTGCTAGTATAGAGCTAAAGTAGTCAATGCATGAAATCACCAGAGCCTTTACCGGAAGCTGTGTTCCCTGTTCTGCCAGGTAGAGTCTGATCCTCTTGATGTTACAGAAGGCACATCAACAAGACAGAGCAATCAAGGCCACATGGACCTTAAAGGTCAGCTGGTCATCAATCATGACACGCTAATTTCTGGCAGTCTTTCTGTGTCATGGCATATGTCTGTGGCACCAATCACTCTTCGCATTACTTATACATACCTGCCACAATGGTTGGAAGGTTAAACTATGCCCATAATGCAAACTAGTGAGTTACACAGTATAACCATATGCCAATATTTTCCTTAAAATCATCATTTGTTTGTTAAGCCAGAGCAGAAGAAGAGAGATGAAATCTAGCAGGTTATATGGCCCCTTAATTTAGAGGACGTTCATCATGAGAGTGATTAATTATAGACGTAAGGTGTGATCCAAGCAGCTGGAGATGCCTGTCTGAACTACTTTGCATCACTCATTTCTTTACAGGGAAAGAAATGTCTATATTCAGCACTGAATCAGTGTTGACACTGAATTTTGTTGCCAAATGTCTGTGATTCCTGCCACACCCCAATCTCCATATGGGGACAAATAAACAAACTAACCAACTAACTAAATAAATAAATAAATAAGTAAAAAAAAAAACAACAACATTGAAATACTGTGTTTCATATTCAGATATAAATGTTCAGAGGAAGTTTTTCATCGACATTTCTCAACCCTACTTGACATGTAGATTACAGTACCTGAGCCCCCTTTCAGTCTGTACAGGGGCTATCATTGTTTCCCAGTCTGGATGAGTGATGCCAGTTCACTGTTAATCTCTACAGGCTGTGTTCGGTACACTGTGATGAACTAGGTTTGCACACAAAGCTGCTATTCATCTAAAACCAGTTCATGTGTGTGCAGAGGGTGCACCTTTTGTTAGACTCTAATGTGTGACAACACAGTAAAGCTGGAGGATAAGATCTGTGGTTACTTCAAGTTCACAACCGACAGGATCAAAATATAGAGAATGACATCTTTGACCACACGTAACCAAAAGTTCAAATCAATTTTATCTTCATGAGAATAAATGAAAAAAAATCTGTTTCTCATTTAATGAATAAAGCTATATGTGAAAATTCTGCATGATAAGAGCTCCAAGGCCATTTTGGTGAAGTTATGAAACTGCCTTCAGCTTTGTGATCCAAGGGGCCTGAAGTTATAGTCATAATAAGGAAGGATAATATAAAAGGTGCACACCTTAATTACTAAAATTAACTGAATTATTTTTGTACTCAAAGACTAAGAGCTGCATTTTAAATGCTCTGCACACAAGCAAAATTGCACAAGTTTGTTTGCAACGTTGGTTTGAACAAGTTGGTGAGACTGGTGAGGCACATGGTTTCACTTTGCTAGTTCTACCCGACTTTCCGAGTCTAGTGACATTTTAGAAATGAAATATCTTTCTAATCATGTTGTATTTGTCTTAATTAATTTACTTCAATTTAATACTGTAAACTTTTTTTATGCAAGTTAGACAAAGGTATTTTTCTTTTGGTTCAGATATTCCTGCACTCTCTCTTAAAGGGACAAAACGGTTGAAAACAATTTAAAAAGAGGAAGGAAGAGGTTCGTTTGGAGCTCTTTACCTGTTTCATTTAACTTCTGAAAAAGCCCATACTCTGCCTTAACTTAGTTTCACATATTCGACAAGATGGATCTGCCTGATTACAGACATTTAATCAGGCAGATCCAGCTGCATGGCAAGATTACTGGAACTATCCAACAGATTCTTGTAGACAACTGTATTTGGAGGCACTATTTTGTTAATCTAGGCCAAGTGCATCACTTCTAGAAAGTGTTAAATCCAGCCAAGAAGTGCATTTTCCCATTTCATTAGACCACTATTCTGAGAATTAGACAAAGCAAAAACTTCCTGTCAGTCTACTGACCAGTCAGATGAGCCAAACTTCTACTTATCTTGTTGTTTTGATGTAGCGTCCTGTCAGTAGCAACCAAATGTCAACATGAAAAAAGCTAGCCACCTTTCATTTCCTGAAATTATTAAAAAGGAAATGTCAGCATTCTGATGTGGCCTTTGTAACATTTGTGGCAGAAAGTGCTTCCAAGAATGAGGAAAATCACTATATGAAGTGAAAAATATGTCTGGAGAAATGACCGTTTCTACATATTTTTTCCTCCTAATTTCCAGAGTTTAAGAAAACCACATTAAGTTGTGAAAGAGCTTGTTCACCATTGATCTGTGTGTGATTTTTATCAAGTCCTTTGAATCCAAATACTGATATGACTTTTTATTTTTCTCACTGGTCATATTACTTTTACAACATCAATCCGACAACGCTGCAGCATAAATATTCTGATAGCCCAGGTGGTCCTGATTAAAAAAAGATTTCTTTAAATTGGTTAAGCTTGAAAGGTTACAGTTAGACAATATCAGAAACTGGCTTGGAGTTGCAAGGGTTAAACTGCTGATTAAACAATGGTAGGATATAACACCAGTAGGTCTATACAGAGCGGTTGGAGGAACAAGCTGTTCCAGCTACTAGCGCTATAAACAGGGGGAGAGGGAGAAGTCCTGGTCTTGCTGACTATTTGACTTGTGCATAAATGTGCTCTTTCACGCAGCAGGCATGTTTAACACACTAAAGAGCATCAAACCCAAAAAAGCAATGTGTGAGCTCTTTAATGTTGCCGACACGTGTGTGAACTATCATCATGCGTTGGAGCATAAAAAAGCAGAGAATATTATCAAACAAAATATCAAAAACTGCAAGCCAACTCCTGGTGCTGTCTAAGTTTAACACACAGGTTGACAAAATTTGTATAAGTGGGTAAAGCTAGTGCTATTTTCCACTTTCACCTACTTGTAAACATTGCAGCATTACTTGTGCAATCTAGATCATATCAAGAGAAGTGATGGCAATTTTAACTTGTCTTACAGAACAAATATTTATTAGTCTGCATTTTACTTCACTTTAATGTATTGTTCCCAACTTATTTCAGACAGTTAACTCACTCTTGGATGAAAATATTCCACCATCTTCTCTAAATTGCACACAGAAACTGGCAACATTTGGAAATAATGTTAGAAGAGGGTTTTTATGACCAGTTCCACAGACTTTTCCAAATGTTATCAACAAATCAGAGCAATTATATAACTAGTTTAAAAGAATTGCCATAAATGTGTATACATTTTTGACACAATATTGGTATTAGCAGATATAATAAAGAAACATTGCTTATCTTCTGACATTTCAGCCAGTCATACTGGCCATACTGTATTGCATTTTATTGGTTGTAATATGGGCAAAACTAGAAAAGCACTCAGAGAGCGCAGACCTCCGCCAAGGTGATCCGGATCAGTCCCAAAATTTAATCCGTTCTTCCATATCCATTTCCAACAATTCCTGAAAATTTCATCCAAATCCGTTCAGAACTTTTCAAGTTATTTTGAACACAAACAGACAAACAGACAGACAGATATTGCCGGCAAAAACATAACCTCCTTGGCGGAGGTAAATATCAATGTGCCATAATGCTCGACCATAAGTTTACTGTTTTCAAAGAGATCACTTTTATAAAGAAAATTTTCTACCCTTAAATACAATACATTTAAATCCTTTTTTTTAGCAGAAACAGGTGTTGTTTCTCTTGTTTTCCATATGATTCTTCCACAAACAACAAAAGGAACAGTTTAGTTCCAGTGTGGAAGAGATATGGTGTGGTACTCTTCAGAAGAAAGGATGTGTTTGTGCATGTGTAAAGCTAATGCCCTGCCATACCAGCCAAGCGCATAAAAGATGTCAGACAATGCAAACATGCATTCAAGCTAAAGAGGTCATATTTTGCCTTAAATCAAGTTCACATATTTATTTTAGATGACTGCTAGAGAATCAGTAATGTTCAAGAAACTGTATAGTTTTTATATACAGAGCAAACCTGATAGTTCTGTATTCTCTTTCTGTCTGAGATGCTGTTAGAGCTCCTGCCCCTTTAAGGCTCCTTCTCCATGTGGGCCCAGTCCACATTGTAACTGATTTTTGTAAACATAACAGTATTTTACTGTAATATCTACAGTTACCTACTGTAAAGGGTCTGTACAGTGAATTACTGTAAATGGCAATGGATTGAGGGGGACATTCAATCTCTACTGTAACTCCATTTTCCCTGGAAGACTAAAAGAAGGCATGCAAGACTTTAAAAAAAAAAAATCACATTTTTGGAAGTTATTGTATTAAATATGTTTTTCTTTTTCCTACAAAATAATATATTATTATAAAATAATGAGAAAAACAGTTACACAACCAGTAATATAAATATAAATTAAAATAAAGTAAGCTGTTATTTGAAATACAGTTATGATGTTGTAGAATGAAATGCGGGATGATACTGTAAATGAAAATACAGGAAGGGTTAATGAATCAATGAAGTTGTGAGTAAAAATACATCAGTTAAAGAGTTGCTGAAAATACAGTAATACTACTGTAGATTACAGTAACTTACTGTCACTCTGTTGCCAGTAAGTTACAGTAAACTTAACAGCAAACTTTTTAAAGTGCACTCTAATGTGGTCTACTCTGTGGTAAGTGGTCAGTTTAGTGCTGCTCTGCACCATGTTGTCAACAACTCTACATTCATCCTGATGTCTACGCGGTGAGCTTCATACTGTGCGCCAATGGTCTTAACCAACAAAACGATGGTAGGAGAAAGCATAACATCAGCTCTCTTAGACAGTGTTCCCTCTCTTTAGGTTCAAAAATATAATTAAAGATTATTGAAACGTTAAAGACCTAAACATGTCCTCATAACTTCAATTTTAAGTAGTTAGATAAATTCTACTGGACTTAACTGGAGAGAGGGGCTTGTATTAGTCTTTGCCCAGGGCCACAAAATAACTAAAACCAGCCCTGTGCAGACTGGTGAGTCATAACAGCAGCTTTTGAATTTTATTGTCACCGATGAAGCTTTCCTGAAAATAAGCTCAGCCATAATGAAGGGCTAAAAATGAGGATGTTCCTTCCTCAGCTTTAAGATAAACTCAGACCAAAATCATCTTAATGTCAGCACTTGAAGCTGTTACAGCCGAACCCGAACGAACCGTATGACAAGCCGACTGATGATTAAATACATTGGTATTGTTAAAAAGTTAACAAGCTGAAGAAAAGTCAACTCGAATCAACACTTTGACTGAGGAGGATTCCCACACCCTGCAGCGCTGGAAATGTTTAAGAAACGAACAGTGAAGCTCCAGGTGAACAACAACAGCCTTCTGTTCATAAACGAGGACGTTAAGTTAATAAAAGTGACCACATTTCACTTACATGTCTGTTTCACTCGTGTCTGCTGAAGGTCGGCTGGTCGGAGCAGAAGTTTCTCTAAGCAAACTTGGTGCTCAGCTGTCACAACGGCTGCTCCTATCCCTGATCCATTTGGTCATCTCGGCAGCAAGGCATCATGGGAGATTGAGTTTAATGGAGGTAAACAATTTATGACGGTAATGCAGCAAGGACACTGAAATTAACATGGTCAACCTCCTTTCAGTTTTAAAAAAAAGTCAGAATTTTACTCTTAAAACAAAAAAAAAAAAACACAATCCTGAGTAAGTCTGGTTTCTGACTTATTGCTCAATATTCTGATTTATCCTCAAAATCCTATTTTTTTTTTCTCAATATTCTGACTTTTTTCTCAAAATACTGACTTTCTAGCTTTCTCATCAAGAGTCTGGTATTTATCTCTGCATTCTGACCTAAGTCTTAAAACCCCCAACCTTCATGCTTAAATGCTGATATATTTTTCCATAAATATTCTGACTTTTATTCTAAAATTCTGGCCCTTTTCTTGGAATTTTAGTTGAAATATCGAGTTTCAAAAGTCAGTTGAAAGTTCTGACTTTCTCCAACAATTCTGAAAAACAAATTTTAATTCTGACTTGTCAGAATTGTCCATGCTGATTTTTTCTCAGAATTTTTACTTTTATTCACAAAAGTTTGACTCTTTCCTCAAAACACTGACTAACTTTAGCCCCAAGTGTCTTGTATTTCTTTCTGAATTCTGACCTAAATCTCAGAATTCCAACTTTCATCTTTAAGTTTGGATTTCTTTTTTCTCTTCTCTCCATGCTGACATTCAGTCTTCTATCTTAAAATAATGACATTTTCTTCGGGAATCGTGACTGAAATATTGATTTTCAAAAATTCAAGTCTCAGAATCCTGACTTTTTCTCAGAGTTTTGACTATTTAAACAGAAGCTGGATTTTTTTTGTTTTGTTTTTTGAAACATATATATCTTTTTCTCTGAGAACTTACTTTTTGTCCTCAGAATTCTGACTTTTTCTTACATTTCTTACGTTAATGTTAGAATTTTTACTTTTTGCACAGATTTGAATCTTTACTTTTCAGTCATTGCTTTTGTCTGTATATTATTTTACTGAAATCCTGAGGTTTTAGTCAGAATACAGACTTAATTTTGATTATTGTTATTCCAGATATATAAAAAAATATGTTAAACAAAAGAGGAAATGTTGTGGAAGAGGTGTCATATATTTAAGGAATGTTAAAATTGTTGCCTGTAAACATTATTCTTGACTTTAACTTCTCTCTATTTTGTGTTTGTGACTTTTTTCTCCTCTTGTTGTTTCTTTCTTATGTTTGACCTTTACTCTTACATTTTTTTGAGTAGCATGATGATTAAAGCTTGGTTTAAGTTTACCAACTCAGGGATGTTTGATAGGCATGACAAATAGCTTAAGCAACACATCTGAAATATTTTATGACAAATTGAAGGCTTTAAAAAATCTACAAAAGTTTTAATGAAGCAAAATCACCTACAATTGAAGCAGGTGTGCCTTTGGTCTTTGTCACTCAATATGCTTAAGTCAAAGACATAAACAAAGGACCTTTGTCTATTTTTTCATTTTTTTCTATTTATTTATTGATTTTACCCTTTAGTTACCCTCACAAGCAAAGTCTTATTTTACATTGTGTCATTCATTATACTTTGTTTTAGAATAATGACTTAGGGCCCGACAGTGTCACTCAAAAGAACTAAACACAGCATTATGACTTATTACTGTCACATAACTCATAACCTACTCTTTGTGCACCATATGTAATGCATGTATGAGAGGATGCTTACTCATGGAAATCCGAGCAGGCCCTATAGAAGCATCTGGTCACATGCCGAGTATTTTAGGCAGAAATTACACAACACCCACGGTGATATTTTGGGTTGTCCTATCTGACACAGATTGAGTCCTGACAGACAGAGTGTGACCAACAGGAGACACAATTCAACACAAACTGCTGGATATACAGTAGTAGGCCTGTGTCATAATTTATATCATAAATAGAAAGTTAAAAAAAATTTAATTAAGTACATTTTTTTACCAGGACAAAGTAGAAGATTATTTGATAGAAAAGAAGTTGTTGATAATAAAATCTGTGACAAAATGTACGTCAACATTTTGTCAGCCTAAGAAGACGAGACTGAAGTGTCAGGGGTGGACTGTCCACTCAGTTGCTGTGGGGAGAGATTTGTTTGTCTGTCATCATTTTATCAAATAATCCAGAAAGTCATGATAATATCAACATCTTTTCATCAAAGAGTATGAGTTAGGGTATCAATATCAATAAAAGTCAATAAAAAGATTACTTTCCTACTGGTGTGCAAGTCTTTCCATCTTTTATTCTGAATGAATTTTAACTATTAGATGCACTTTAACATGAGTTAAATACAATAATAATCATCACACAAGCTGACAAACTAAGTTAGGTTACAGAATGACAGCATTTGTGAGTATAATGACCAAACATGATTACTTTAAACTGACTTATACCCGAAGTTTTTTGTTTTTCTTTGGAGTGCTTACTTTACTTACATATGGCTGAAACTAATATGTATTTTAGTTTAATGATTAAGATCAAACCCGACAGCTGCAAAAGATAACAGAGTAGTAAATAGCATAAAAAAGCATCTCCATTTACAGGACAAGCTGCAGTGCTGGACATTGTTTAAGACCTGCAGTTTTATGCTATTAAAGGAACACCCACAGTTATCTTTATCTGCCTTTCTTTATCTGATTCTCCCAAACTAGTGAGATAACCTCAAGTGACTGAACCTAATGGTGAGCTATATTTAACCTTCAGAGTAAACATTTGAGCTGCTGTAACAATGCAAAGGAAGACACACTATGTGTACACTCACACACCCACACACACTTTATTTTACACACTTGACACCAAACAAAAGGCTGCAGTTCAGAGATTGAGTGAGTGTCTGTCGACCTCTAGTGGTGAACAGAAGAACTGAAAACTGTACTTTCTTTCTTTTTATTTATTTATCTATTTATTTATTTATTTATATAATTTGCTTAACAGTGTAGGGAGGGGACCAAATCCATTATTAAAAAGCAAATAAGATTAAGTAAAAAATAATGATTTACAATTCACCACAAGCTGCAGGGCCTCTCATATATAAATACCCTTCAGGATATGTCAAGTATAACAAGAACAATACGACCGGCCATTTTAATAGATACATCCATTTAATCATTAGCTGACACAGATAGCTTACCAGCCAATCACATGGCAGCATCTCAGTGCATAAGGCATGTGACCTGTTGAAGTTTAAGAGTTTTTTTTTAAGCTAGGCTTTAGTGAATTGTTTTGGTCCAATTGTTTTTGACTTGAATTCTGTTTTCTAGTATTTTTTGGGTCAATTATGTATTTTGATGTTGCTTCAGACGAAGGGAGGGTGTGTTGTAAAATGATTAACTTGTTGAATGTATACTAGTGCTTCATTTTTTACGGGTCATTAGTTTGTAATTTTTTGAAAATGTATTATGGACCCCAGGAAGAGTAGCTGCGGTCAAGTGTCACAGCCAATGGGAATCCTATTAAACAACTAGAAAAGCACTCTGCGCAGACCTCTGCCAAGCAGCTCAGTTCCAGCAGTGGCTTTTCCACAACCCCTGTAAAAGAAACTATTCTGGATCACCAGATCCAGAACAGTGCCAAGATCTGGACCAAGCTCAGCACATACATGGAGGTTGTTGTCCTGTGTGAACACAAGTTTTGGGAACATCACTTAATATTTTGATTTTACAAGAATTATTGAATGTCATCAATGGGATTTCCCATTATAAAGTTAAACGTTTTTTGTGACGTCAATCTGGATCAGATCCAGATGAAATTCACACTTAATATAGAGACATGGACACCATATTATCCTGTAAAATTGAAAGTGAATCCATCAAAATGGCAGAGATATGATTTTTTAAAAATTCCACCCAACATTACCTTTAGGGATTTTTTTTTGAAATTTTGGGAATTTTTTACATCCAGACAAATATAGGTATCACCACCAAAATGTAATAATTGTTAAGCTGGGCCATTTCCAACATCTCTTGAAAACTCCAGCAAAATCTGTCCAGTAGTTTTTGTGAAATCTTGCTAACAAACAAACAAACAAACATACACAGGCAAAAACATAACCTCCTTAGAGTTAATAAACAATAATGGAGAAGAAGAATGGTGAAGGGAAGTAATGTAAGTGACTTGGCATGGTTGTTGGTGCTGGTCTGGGTTACAAAGAATGGTCCAAACAGAAAAAATATCCAGTGAGTGACAGATCCCTGGGGAAAAAAGCCTTGTGGTTGCCAGAGAAGAAAGGCCAGGGTGGTTTATTTATTTATTTATTTATTGTTTATTTGACATGGACACACAGTAACATTGATGCTGTGATATTTAAATATACACAAGATGATAGAAAAGCAATAGTAGCTAAGTAAATGCTCAGAAGATAAGAACATTTCTAGATGCACAAGATGTCAAATCATGTAAGCTAAGAAAAGAAACTGAGGTGAAACTTTACACAGGCTCAACAAGATTGGACAACGGAAGGTTGGAGTCCATTACTGGTGCCACTCCTGATACCTTAGCTCACCAGATCTTAGAGCACTTTTGGGGTGTGGTGAGACTTGCTACATTACACCCTAAGGTGTACCTTATGAAGTGGTTGTGAGTGTACAACAAAGAAGAACATCATTTGAACTACTCAAAAATTATTTCACTTGATAGCAAACAAGCCATTTTTTTCATGAAATAGTAACATTAGCAGTTAAACAAGAGAGACAACAGAGAGAGAAAAACAAAATAACAGAGTAATTAATAGTTACAGATATATAGACATATACAAACAGGAAAGGTGTCTGTAATTTGTGGTTGATGTAAAACACAACTGCGGAGGTAGACCTTATCGGATATCAAGTTAGTAAGAGCAGAAGAAAAAAGGGGAAAAACCAAACAAAACAAAAAACAAACAAATGTATAAATAAAAATGTAAAAATGATTACATTTTTACATTTTAGGACATTGTTGTAGTAAATTCTTTTGGCAAGATAGTTGATAATGGGGGTGAAGATATATACACATATATTAAAGAAACATACATTCATACACACATATACATACATATATGCATACATATATACACACAAACATATACATACATACATATATTGTGCCATAAATACACCATGGGCAGTCATGAGAATATCAATATACTGTAACCACACAATATTTATGACACTGTTTTTGCATGGTTAGCATTAAGCTGTAGCAATTTAATTAATTTAATTCATTTTAAGTTAACATATTAATTTAATTTATTGGTTCCAACTTAAGCGTTTTTAGTGAATTAAACAATTCCCTCATTCAAAGTAAATAGTTTAGCTTGTACTGCACCATCAGAATCAGTAGAGAGTGTCAAAGGTTTATATTTTTTTGCGGTTGCTCCCTTACATTTAATTTTTTCTCACTTTTTCTCAAACAATTCTGGTTTTATGTTTTCAAAAATTCCTGTTAATTACGATAACAACAAAAAAAATCAGTTAAGATACATTTGAGGGTTTCAGTGTGTTTAATAATTTAATAATCCGTGTCTCCTACATAAATTAAAGAAACTACTGTGAAGCTATTATTCAAGAAGAAGTGACAAAAAGTGTGAAATATAGTGTGTGAACTATTGTAGAAAATGTCAATCATATCAATGTCAAAACAGAATTTTAGCTCAGCTTCCTGTGTGAATCTTGTCACAGGAAGAACAAGCTTTATCCTTATGTTTCATGTTTGACCTCAATTGAAGACCCATTTCATCCTCGTGGCCCAATTCTCACTCCTCCAGAAAAATGCTGAGTCCACTAAAACAAGCTCAAAGTGTGCCTCTCTCTTTGCACAGGTGGTCGACTGCAGCTCTACTGTCCATTGTTCAGAAACATCCCTCAGTGCACACTGTACTTCGTGGCTGCGTGTCTTCCATTTGTGAGTGATGATGAATAATTTACCCCAGTCTCAATCTGTCCGGTGAGCCAGTGGTCTGCTGCAGGCCACTTCCTCTCCCAAGGACAATGGGGCCATTTCCTGTGGGGAAGGAGGGAGAGGACCGAAGAGAGTCAAACAGGCCAGTATTGTGAAGCGAGGACATCATATCAGAGCGTCCTGTCCTTGGAGTCAAAGGCAGAATTGAGCTTACTCTAAGATTAATGGTGTGTTTACTGGATGAGTCTGACAGACACCAGAGCTGATGTCTTGCTCACCCTGCCGTGGTTTTATGAAGGACTCGTGTTTGGGGGTCAATTAGGCTGTGAGAGGATCTGTAGGTGAACATATTGCAGAGGGAGAGAAAGAGAAATAGGGCAGAACCTCCTGTGTGTACTCAAGCTTAAACTTTCTTCTGGTAAGAAAGTGACACTCCTCTCTGAGCCTTTTATTTTGACCCCCTTTAGGCGAGACATTTGGTGCTCTCCTCACCACAACAGCAACACATCATCATAATATGATGAGTTTTTTAACCACTAACGATAGAAGAACAATATTTCTGCTCTGAAACATGATTTTTTATGTATTACATGGTGAAAGGCAAAAAAAAAGGGTTTAACAGAGACATGACAGGGTGAATTTACAAAAACAACATGAAACAAACACACAAGTGAAAGGTAAAATACACTGGCTACTTTATTAGGTACACCCGTTCAACTGCTAGCGGACTAAAATAGCTAATCAGCCAGAAGAAGAAGCAGTAGCCATGGTTTTATTTTTTTATACGTTTTTTTTTTATTTACATTTATTTTATATTTATTTAGATTTTTGTTTGTATCTATCTTTTATATATATATAACTTTTTATCTATTTTTCAAACTGCTACTGGAATCCTAATTTCCCTGAAGGAGTTTTCCAAAGGGATTAATAAAGTTCTATTTAATCTAATCTAATCTAATTTGCATGGCAGCAACTCAATGCATTTAGGCATGACATGGTCAGGACAGCTTGCTGAAGTTCAATCCAAGCATCAAAAAGAGGAAAGGGGAATTTGAACATGGCATGGTTTTCAGTGGTATAAAGGCTGGTCTGAGTATTTAAGAAGCTGCTGATCCACCAAGATTTTCACACACAACCATCTCTAGTTTACTGAGAATGGTCCAAAAAGAGAAAACATCCAGTGAGCAGCATATCTGCAAGATTGCCAGAGTGGTTCAAGATGATAGAAAGGCAACAGCTACTCAAACAACAGGTTGTCATAACCAAAGTATATAGAGCATTTCTGAACACAACATGTCAAACCTTGAAGCAGTGGGGCAGGAGGACACCAAACAGGGTGCCACTCTTATCAGTTAAGAATAGGAAACTGAGGGGACAATTCACACAGATTCACCAAATATTTGACAATAGAGATTGGAATAATGCTGGCTGTGTTACAACTTCATCTTTAGGGACTTCATGGGGATTCCTAGACTCCCTTTGCTCTTGCTTTGTGCATGTGTGTTTTGCTGTGCTCTCTGTCTCACAGGCAGTGTGTGTGGCTTCCCAGCACTGGGGCTCCCCTCACATCACCAGCATTATTTAGTGTTTGCTTTGACTCATCTCCAGCACCAGATGATTCCCACATCTCCATGTATGCTTCCACAAGCCCCTCCACATCACAACCAGGCTCTGTAATCACTACCACACTCTCTGGACTTCTCCTTAACCTCAGCCCTCACTCTCCATGGATTCACCCTCAGTCCACGGACCCTGGATTCCCCCCTCTCTCTCCCAGCTTCTCCACAATAAATATTCGTTGTTACACCTTTTAATCCTGTCTCCAGTTTTGCTTTTGGGTCAGGGAGCATTGGCTTGATTTCTGCTGATTCATTCAGATAGGGACAGGAATTGGTGTAAACAGCGTGAAAGCAGAGACCCATCTTGTCTTGTATTAACAGCACAGGTGGTGGCCAGTGGCCTCCACAGTCACCAGATCTGAATCCAACAGAGCATCTTCTAGGATGTGATGGAACAGGAGATTTGCATCACCTGCAGTAACTGTGTGATGCTGACAAGTCAAAATGGAGTAGAATCTCAGCAGAATATTTACAGCCCTCTGTTGAATCTTTGCCACTGAAAGCCAGGGCAGTTTTGAAGGCAAAGGGGGTCCAACCCAATTCTAGCAAAGTGTACCTTATAAAGTGGCCAGTGAGTGTATATGCTTTTTGCATTTATGCTATGAAAGTTTGCATTTGTTATTTTTGCTATGCTCGTTTTGTGTGCATTATGATGACAACTCAGGGCAACTTTAACTTTATCAAAGTACTCAATAAAGCTGTGAAGTGAGATGCTTAATTTGGTTTACAGATGTTACTGTTAACAATTTTAATCATAACTTTGCATTTAATGTGTATTTTTCTAGCCAATAGTTTGAGTATAATCTACAGAGACCTCTTCATTTAAATCTCTTTTTAATGCAGCTTTTATTCATTATGCACAGAAGTGTGACCAGATAGGGGGGGACAGGGGGTTTAATCCTTTGACTGGCATTGTAACTGTACGATTGACTTTTTGCTGCCTTATGACTGTATTTAAAACTTTTGTTTTTCCTTATTCACCAGTGTTTGTAACACCAATATGCATCCACGGGCTGACGTTGCTGTATGTTAATATAATTGTTCAGGAAGTGAATTGTTGCTGCATGACTCCTCAGAAACCTAACGGACTAATAACTTTTTTTCACATATTTTCAGATGCTCTAACAATCATAATTTTGTTGAAGGAAATAAACTTGATGGTAAAAAAAAATGTATCTATGATTCCTCAGAAAGCTGGGTCAAGCTGCTGAATGTCTAAATTTTGCTCTCTGTGATGTTTTCATTTCAACAGATCTGCTTCCCAATTGAGTGATCTGAAAAATAAATCCTGAAATTTTGCTAAATGATGAAGAAGGAACACATTATAACCAACAAATAATTTGTTGCAACAGTATTTCTTAGTTTAAAAGTCAAAGGGTTAAGGAGTCTCCCGCATTTTTTTTAATTTATTGAATTCATTTAATGGTTTTGTAAATATTTTGAATTGTAGAAAAAAAACTTTGCAAATCTACTTTATATGATAGAAGCTCAGGGTAAGAACTAGCTCACCAACTGTTGCAAAAAAACTCTTGCACAATGTCAGGCTTCCAAAAATATATTCTAATCTGATATTTTGGTTCAGAAACATTGCAGAAAAACACAAACCATTTGTCATATGTGTATTTGAAAGTGAAGTCAGATCTTACAGACACATTTTATTTTATGTGTTTGTGCTCAAAAGCTCCATGCCCCCTCTTTTAAAGCCAGAATCTCAGTTTGGTCGTCCCGTTCACATAAGACTGGACACACCCCTGGTCGTACTAAAAGACCTTTTATTCCACAAAAAGCACCAAAACATTGAATCAATGTGCAGGTGTCACTGACAGACTCAGAATGAGATGAAGTCCCTCATGAGTCCTACTCTCTTAATTCCTGGCTAATTTTCAGGAGAAAGACACCAGTGTGCTTAAACAAAGACCCTATTCATGAAACTGCTGCCCCTGTGTCCATGGTGAAGAGATGATGGAGAAAGCCAAAAGAAGACAAACAGAGACAAGTAACCTCGAAAGAACGAGATATTTTACTTTCAGCATAATATCACTTTCTGTGAATTGCTTAGGGTTCATTTTCTCTATTGGCTGGGATAAACGTTTCTAGCAGTATTTACTGCTGATATATTGGACATATAACGCCAGATTTTACATTGTCATGATGTTTGACCTTGCAATGTAAAGTATTAACTATGGAGCTTTTTAAGCAGACATTACTTAAAGTTTCTTTTTATTTTCTTTCCTTTTCTATATTTCATATCCTTATTCCTTAAAATCTGGGCTTTGGGGTCTAAAGTTTAGATCTAAACCCCAACTTGTTTGATTTTTTTTTTGCACTTAAGATGAAAAGCTCAACGTTTTCAAGCACTTCCTCAGGATCCTCTCATGGAACCACCCTGCAAACCTGTTGTTTTAAGCAACAATACGCATGGATTCATTCTGATCCACTTTGGTAAAAGGTCTTTAAGTGCAGCTGAAAGGTTGTAAAGCAAACAAAGATGTTGCTATCCTTAAACCTGACACACCAAAAAGACAGTTCAGTAGTTTAGTTTTCACAGGACATATTTCATCAGTCAACCTGGGCAACAGCACATGAAAAGAGTTTGTGGAGGGAACAACCTTTAAAAAAACACATCCAAAGGGCAAATGGATATTCATTCTGTCAATAACATGCATTATGGACCTGTCAGATGATGGAATAGGTGGATCTTACTGTTGCGGAGTAAAGTTCACTCAGCACACCCTAGCCAAAACCTGCCAAGAGAAGGGCAAATATCTTTTCCAAGGAAGAATGTTATCTTTTGTTCCTTTAATATAATAAAGAAATGCTGTCCAGTTCCGAGGAAAATGCTACTAAAGCAGGTACCATCTAAACAGCTTCTTAATGTCTTCAGGCTCGTAGCTCCAGTCACTTTCTCCTTAAAAGACACCCATTGGTCAGTTCCTCTGCAGATCAAACTCAAATTTTTTGCCTTGGAGCTTTGCAAGATTAATCTGTCTTTATCGCAGACAGGGTAGAGTAGCTAGTCTACAGGATCTTTTTAACAGAGTCAACGCATAAGTAATTTTAGAGTTTTTGAAAGTGGCTAGACTTTATATACATTTATAAATTTTTTATTCTGGATCAAAAAATGTCTGTTTAATTTGCTTTCTCCATGAAGATGGCCTTAGTTGCAGACATGGTGTTAAACCTCATCCATCCATCCATCACAGACAGGGAATAAGTCAGATCCAGCTGCACTGCAAGGCTACCCATACAAGTGAAGTGACTTTTTTTTTTAGTTTATGACCGCTGTGTGAACTTGTGCCATTAAGTATCCTCTCGATGGAAAACCACAGACTGTATGCAAAGTGCAGTTTGGTAACTGCTGCACTCCCTGGAGATAGGATGGATATTACTCTACCAGTGAAACTTTCATACGACTGACTTTAAAACTGATCTTTTTGCAAAAAGTAATTATAGTCTCATATTGTTACTTTAAACAGTTTCCCCATGAAATTATAAACTACATTAAAAGCATGTTTTTATTCTCTGTTACTCATCGTCTATCAGCAGGTTGTGACAGTGCTGTCTGTAGCTCTTAAAAAGGCAAATTAAGCTCAGTGTTACTGTTCAAAATACACGTAGCGTATGAAAAATACTTTGGGTTTTTAAAATGTCTATAATTTAAAGTTATCTTTAACATGTAGGATAAAATGCATAGCCTTTCGCAACAGGAGTCAATCTTGTCCAGGCAAGACTTCCTCACAGTGAAAGGAGGCCATCGGTATCTGTCCTGATTTAAAGGTCCCATGTTCTGGTGTGTTTGACTGTTTACATCAGGTCCTGGGTGTCTATTAAGAAAGGATTTGATTTATGTTGAATTTAAAAAAAAAGGCTTCTCTGTAGAGGATCAGATGCAGCCCTTTTCCCCTCCCCTTTGGAAATGCTCAGATTTGGGAGGCTATGGGAGTCTATAATTATGAGCTCTGTGTTGATTGGCTGCCAAAATGATGTCTGATGGTAGGGGTTAAAAGCCATGGAGCGTACAATCAAAACAGTCTTGGCATCTGCTTGTGATGAGTAGAGAACACACATGTAGGAGGAGGCTGTGTGGCTGTAACATAATAATGTATTTTCTTTAAAAGGCAGAGCACATTTCTCCATGACCTGAGAGTTTAGAAAAGGGTGTCATGTTCTGCTCCCCAGCCCCCATCTGACAACATTAAAAGCAAAGAGAATTGATTTTGCAGGACATGGGACCTTTAAAGGAGTTTGAAAATATCAACATGTCTTCAAAAATCCAGTACTGTGCAGCCCTAGCAGTGAGTAAGAAGTTACGAATCCAATGTCCCTTTCAATAAATAGCCTCTTAAATGTGAACATAAGCCAAGAATGTCGTTGCGGCCCGAGGCTGTTGTCAAAGAGGGGGCTGTCAGTCAACACATTCACTCTGACAGATATAATGGCCTATAAAACCAGCAGCGGCCTTGTCCCCCTGCGACCCTGTCTCTTTCACTCCATGAGCCACAGATGATGCCTGTCACAATGGACACAGAGGAAGAGCCGTGACATTTGGCCTCGGGCAGGACCTATAATATCGCCTGACCAATCCAAGTCTGCAATCAGGGATGATGTGGAAGACACAGACGTGCTTGTGTTCATGTTTTATACATTTCACCAAACCTTCATTGTCTGGATGTATATAAAGGCCCTGAGTTCACTGAATAGCATTAAAGTCACTAGAAAGCCCAAAATTTCCCCCAGAAGGACCTCCAGATGCCTTATTTAGTTTGAGGCCCCAAAGATGCCCTAATATGTCTACATATCAATAAAACTTTAAAGAAATATCTGATCCATAAAGGTGGATTATTGTGTAGCAAACAGATTAAGATACATTTCAAAAATCATCATATGTGGCAGAAGTAGTGATGTTACATCTGAAGTGAACTTGTGTTGCTTCCTTCTATTGACCTTCTTTGTTTTTGTAACAGAGTGACATCTTTTTTGTGGGCAGAGTTCAGCTTAAGGCTAAACAGTCCTCCAGACACGTCTTTGTTTTTGACGATAGCAGATAATAATACTGGTTTCCCCAAATATGTCTGGTCACTTTTTCCCTGGGACTGAGTGTTATTTGATAAGGTTAACACTGACAGAAAGGAGAAGAGAAGCCCAGTCTTAGCTTTATCCCAGTACCAACAACAGACCTGTGTTGCCAGTTAACCTGTGAGGGTGACTCATGTGTGCCTCCACTTTTGCTTTGTTTTGCTTCCAGACAATTCGTCCTAAGTCCTTCAGAAAAGTCTGAAATATCAGCTTCTAAGTCTTTTCCTGTCAACTGTTCTTTGGCCTTAATGAAAAACTTCACAGGGTCAAAGAAAGATTGAATAGAGTGGTGCAGGGAGGACATATTTTTTGCAGGCCAATGCAGACGTTAGCATCATGCTGGTTCTCAGATTGAAAACCCTGAAGAGATTTTTCACTGTGGTCCTGGATCATTAACTTGGCACAGGTGGAACATTCAATATATTTCACTAGTCCATCTGGGAAAGAGCCCATAGAAAGTGTTTGGGAGGGGCAGAAGCTTTCAGAAGCATATCCTCCAGGTGATTGGACAACAGTCGTGTCAGTTACATCAATTATGGGCCAATCAGATAATGTAGTAGAAGGGTGCTACCGCGCTACAGAAAGTGAGCCACTTCGTAAAAAACAAACTCTCGTCGAAACATGTAAGCGGAGCAACAATATCTTTACTATAGGGAAGTTTGTAGTGCTTTAATTTGTTTTTCATTTAATAAAGAAATGTGGTCCAGATATGGTAAAAATGTTATGAAGCTGTTAGCATCTATGCTAATCTCTGTGTGGGCAGTCGCCTCTTGCTGTTTTCTCACTCGTAGTTGTTCATCTTCCTGCTCTAAAGGACTCTGATTTGACTGTACCACTTTGGGCCGCTCACAATCATACATTGGAGCTTTGCAAGATGGATCTGCCTGATTACAGACACTGAATCATGTGAATGCAGCTACTGAGTTAGGTTACTGGATCATTGCTGATAATAAGGTCCGCATCAGACAAAGAAATATGAAACTTGTTTGTTTCTTCGTGATGATCTTGACAAAGAAATCTAACTTCCATGATTTTGAAGCTTAAACATAAATAGTGAGAGTAAAATGCTTTTATTAAGCTATTGTCATGGACAAAGCAGTAAAGGCTCAAGACACAGGATTAATTTAAAGAAAAATGGGTGTTTATTTTACCCAAAGAAAGTTGGTCAAAATTACAAACCAAAATGTTAAGATTAGGCCTATAAAAGAGGTCAACTTAATATAACACTAAATAAACTAAACAAACAATAAGGGCTCTAATTTCCTGGCGCAACTCAGGGTGGCGCAGCCTGGCGCACCCCCTGCAGTGGTAATTTCGTCCGGCGCACCACCATGCGCAGCCAACTTGGCAATTTGGTAGACCGGCTGTGCCGAGATGGGTGTGACGGCGCACCAGGGGGAGGTGTCCACAGATTCAGCTTGGCGCAGTGACAATTTCGTGCCAAAAAAACGCGCGGAAGGTGCGCTGAAAGCCCGCCAGCTCCAACCTGGTCTATTCTCGGCACAGGAGAGGCGCACCCCGGGCAGTGGTAATTTGGCTGACAGAGGCACAGTGCGCACATGTCACCAAAACCTTACAGGCAGGTGTCCGCAGTGTCAGGCACATTTCAATGCAATAAACAATCACAGCAACCACTATTTAATGTAACCATCTGAACCAGCACATACATTTGTATCTATATTAATTGTCCTGTCACATCTGATGTCAGATCAGAGAAGTTTGTCATAACTAACGAGTTCACATCTCTCAAGCCATTCACAAACAGCCACATCATCCGATACGGAGTATCCGGCTTCTCTCATCTCATGAAATTAAATAGAAAAGAAAAAAGAGAGAGACGCTCGCTGAATAAATAACTCTGTGTCTTAAGGATTTACCTGTGATTGCCCATATTTCTCTGTTTTAATCTTTATTCGTAACGTGATCTAAAAAGATGGAGTAGCCTACATTATTGGTAGGAGGATGAGGAGGAGATATATTTTCACCTAAGGCGCTGCTTTTTGGCGATGACAGACCAGGAATGCATGTGGATCACAAGCATGATGAATGGATTAGCCTGCTGCTGTGTTTAAATGTAATTATCACTTAATTTTGTACTGATATTGATGAGACAGGGACAGATTACATCTGTCCCGTGAGGTGGTCCACACGGTGATGCGCGTCGTGTCCTCCGATGCGCGGCCCGGTGGCCCCTGCACTCTCCCAGTTGCTGCAAAAGTGACAGCGGCTCTGACCTTCTTCGCCACTGAGGTGAAATTGTCACTGCGCCTCGCCCACGGCGCATTTAAAGGCGAGGAGAGGCGTTCATTTGACTGGTGAAGATCACTCTCGGCTGTGTTAAACCCACTCAAGCCTACTCTCCTCCCTCTCTGCCATTTGCGCCAGTGGGAGAGACGGAGTCGTGGGTGCGTGTCCCTGCGCCAGACTGCGCCGTGCATGAAACTTGCAAAATGCCCTGGACACACCCCATTGGCGTGGCGCAGGCGCGGCGCAGGGCAGGTGCGCCCCGCCTGCGCCTGGTCTATGAAATTAGAGCCCTAAGTGTCAACTCAACAAACAGACCTGACGAAATGAGATAAAGGGAGCACATTTATAGGGGTTTGGCCAAACCACAGGAAACAAAGGGGGTAAACAAAATGGCTGCAACATTAAACTAAACACAAATCAAAACTAGCTTAACCCAAATCCCCCCCATGATGTCAGCAGACTTGGTCCATCCCAATGAGCTGGCTCCAGCATAAAAGTCCTTTCAGCCCTTGGCCACGCCTTTTGCCTCTGAACCAGGAAGTTCCCCTCCCCCAACATCCAGGTAACTCAAAGAAAAGAGACCAGAATTAATAACAGAAAATTGATCTAAATCTTACAATGAGTAAATTGTGCGCACTAAATTTAAACAGTGTAAGACATAAAGCAACCAATAAACTAATATTAAATCAAAATAATGTGTAAATGTGTTCTTTTAACTGCAAAACATGTGTCAAACTCATGAGGTGAGAAACTGATGGTAAGGTGAGGGTGAACATAAGCCATGTGTGGCTGTGGCCATCACAGCTACCATAAAACTACAACATGATGGTTCAGCTTGGAAGCAGTTTCAGTATTTCCAACATAAAAAAATTAGAATTTCTGGTTTGAGAATTTCCTCATAAGTAAGTGATCTGCTCAAGTTGGTCCTTATGGTTGTGACTATGGTTTATGAATTAATGTTAATTTAAAACAACCAAAAATAGGGTCCCTGGACATTTTTGTAGTCCTTGTTAGCAGTTCATTAGCATGATTTTGCCACTAACATGAATTCTTATTTTTGTCCCGTTGTCTCCACTCACTCATTGACAGCTTTGGCAGACAGCTGGTTTTGCTCAAGATCTCCTGCTGCTTATCAGAGCTTATCTTGCTGTTACTGATTGTGGCAAAGTTCTGTACTCACGGTGGATTCATGTTGGGTTTGGATGTATGTATGTGTTCATATTGATGTATTTTATATCTGTTTGTATATAAATATATACACATATATACCCCAAAATGAAGAGTTTGGCTTCAACCTGCTCTTTTGTAAAGTGTCTTGAGATAACATTGGTTCTTGTTTGTTTGTTTTTAGATAAAATTCATCCCTGTGGTGGCTTTATATTAGCATTTTTCTAGCATTAGTATTTTTTGAGCAAGGAAGAGAAAAGTCTCACTCCTTTTTTAGTTACCTGGGACCTCAGAATTTCTACATCCACCCCTGACTCAGACAAAACTGTTACCAGAAAGGGAATACAAACAGTGGCTGAGTCAAGCAAATGACACAAACACAGGATCTATAGTAGTACTCCCTCTCTCTCTCTTTATCTCTCTCTCTCTTTGGCGGTGTATGGTTTCTCGTCTGCAGTGACTCATGTTGTCTGGTTTCGTTGAAATCAAGGCGTGGTTGCATGTCATTCAGGTGCACCAAATGGATCAGTGCTGTTGTAGTCACCTTTAATCTACTCAAAATTTGAATATTACTATAACAGCAACATATATGATATCAAAGAGTGAGAAATGTCTATTCTTGCCTTGTGTTTTCTGTTATACAAAACCACCTAAATGTCAGCTATTAGTTTTATTTGTGGGATTTTATTTGTCATACTGGCAACTAATGTTGTTTGAGAGACTTTATCAGAGGTTCTCAAACAATTCAAAAAGGGCCCATGTGTGGAGTTAATGAAGTATCAAAAAGATTTTGTAGTTGTAAAAAGATTTGCTCAAACGATTAAGATTTTTTATGACTACAAAATCGTTTTACAACTACAACATGTTTTTGATACTTTATTGACTCCATATCCATGAAGCACCAGCCTCTGGTAAGCACCCACCCGCATCCACCCCACCCCCATCACCACCAATTGCCAACGATCTCCAATTCCTTGTACATAACCACATGTTTCAAAAGTTTTTCATTAATTTTCAAAAAAGAGGTCCAACACAGAAAAAAGTACAGTTCAATATTCAAAGCACGACCCCGTCAAAGAAAAAAGGAAAAATAAACAACATACAAAACCCAACAAAATGATACCCCGAACGACCCACTACCACCCTCACTACCTACCTCAGCCAATCCCACCCCCGAGCACCAAGACCGATTCAGAAAGTCAGGAGGCCCGCTCCTTTTTCAGGTAGGAAAGCGGCGTTGCCAGATCTTTTCAAATTGCTCAGTTCTGTCTTTTATAGAGTATCAGATCCTTTCCAGATGCAGGGTGTCTATCAGCTCCATCAGCCATCTTGTCAGTGTGGCACCTCTTTCCCTTTCCAACACATTAAAATCAGCTTTTTAGCTGTGATCAAACCATATGACAATAGAAGTTTTTACGTCACTCTTAAAGATCTCATGTCTGAAATACTCAAGATTATTAGGACTGGTTCAGGTTGTACCTGTGCTTCAAATATTTTTGAGAATAAACTAAAAATGTCAACCCAGAAGCCTTGCAATTTGGCATACATGGCAACATTGTGCAACGGATCAGATTCTGTAGACTTACATTTATTGCATAAGGGTGACGTTTCAGGAATAATGTTGTGTAACTTCACTTTTGTAGGACTTTTAAATTAATTAAATGGATTGGAAAGCTATGGTGAAGTTTTTTTTTGATACCACATGTATCAAAAATAAAATAAAATAAATAAAAAAAAAATATATTTCACCATTGGTTTCCAATTCTTTTAATTAATTTTATCTGTCTTGATAAAATAATTTTTAGAATTATACAAATGCTTTGAGAAGTATAAACTACATGTTTTTGTCCCTTATTGTTAACATACCTTGTGATTTATCTTTTGGTATGTGCTTTTCTTTGACATTCAAATATTGGCTTACAAAAAAAAACAAAACAAAACAGATTATATCATTCAATGCTCAAAAAACCCAAACACTAAAATGCACCTTTGTCAAATGAGTGTTGCACGGTTGTGCATCACGCAGTACCTTAAACTTTGGTTGGTTGGGTTGGTTGGTCAGCTCCCTGAATTGTTTGGGCCTTCCTGTGTGGAGTTTCAGAGTTACACCCTCCTTAATGGTGTTGCTGGTTTGGTGGAGTGGTAAGCTACCACACTCGTTCCATGTATGCTTCCACCTACTTGGGTTTGAATCCAATCAGAGACCCACCTACAGAATGTGTCTCCCTACTCTCTCTCACCCACCTCCACAAGCCAATCCACTGTCTCTCTCCTATAAATGAAGACATAAAATACCCCAAAATATACTGAAAAAAGTCCCCTTTATCGTCAATTTCTGACTATGTACAAGACATACAGAGAAATCAAAAACTGGGTTTCTCTCTGCTCATTGGTGTAACACATTTACATATCCTCCCTATGCATAAATGGGTTTTCTGCAGGTACTGTTTTCCACTAACAAACCAAAAACATGGTCTATAGGTTTATTGGGGAGTATAAATTGCCTTAAGTGTGAGTGTGAACAGCTTTTTTACAAAATATTGTATCTTAATTGCTCCATTGCAGCAGTATGGATGATAGCGACTGATTTCCCCACTTCAGTCTAAAAATACAGCTTCCGGGAAAAAAGAAACTAATAATATGTTAGTTAAACCAAAATATTTATATTCATTGTTTTTAAATCTGGCGCCCGTAACATCTATCAAGCAAAAAACTGGCCCTTGTACAAATGTAGTTAATGACCCCTGCTTTACAGAGATGAAATCTTCATATTTTTAACTCAACTTAAATCAAATTCTTGCTGAATAAAAACACAAGACATGATGTAAACAGCCAAACACACCACACCACAATTTTAAGTAAAAAGAGATTTTCAACTATTTTACATTTTACAAGAAAAGTATATCAGCTTTTGAAGGAAGCTGGTTTAACTATTGTTGTGTTACTGTAGATGTGCATAAGGTAAAAAAAAGTCAAAAAGTTCATTTTACAGCAATAGATTGTTCAGGGAGTTGAAAACGGTCTTTATACATTTTAATAAGTGCCCATAAAATATCATTAAAGACCAACATGATGGGTCAGGCTCACCTGACCCTCTCTCTATTTTTCCCCCCTTTCCATTATTCTTTTCTGTGAATTTTTATAAATTTATACATATGTTTTACTAAATATTTAATGACGTGGATGAGTGTATGTATGTATGTGTATACATAGATATATATATTTATACATATGTGTCATGTATATGTATTTGTATGAAAATGTATACATAACTTTTTGTTAGTTGTTATGTTCAAGATAGCTTTTTTTCTTTCCCTCTTTTTCTGTAATTGGAAAAAATCTGTGCTCTTTTGGACACAATTGTATTAAATTACAGCATCACTTATAAACTCTCATTTTGATGCTGTTGTATTATTCATCATCAATCATCTCTACCTTATAATCATTATAGATGTTAATGTAAGTATTAGATTATTATTCTTTTCATGATTATTGTTGATTATACTTCTTTAAAAACTATCACGACAATCACACAGACATGATGACCCTCCTGAAAACGAGATGCTGCGTCTCAAGGGGCTAACCTCTAATAAATTTATATTCAGCAGAGACAAATATGATGAAGACAGGTCTACGATTGGTCCATGGATCTGTCACTAGCTTTAGTTCTTACTTTAGTCCACTTGTCTCTGCCCACCTCACTTCCTTCATCCATACACCCAACACAGCATAGTGTGGATGGCTGTTCATCATGAGACTGGGATCCACATTCAAGATTTCCTGCTAATAAACAGAGTTTTTTTCTTGATGGAGGGATTCATGTTGGGTGTTGGATGTATATATTTGTATAGGCTATATGTGTGTTTTATATATATATGTGTATCCATTAAATGAGTTTGTCTTCAGCCTGCTCTATTGTAAAGTGTCTTGAGATAACACTTGTTATGAATTGCTGCTGTACAAATAAAGCTTGATTGATTGACTGATTGATTGATAACTGTATGATCATTGCAATAAAGATATATAAAAGTGGAAAAACATAATAAAAACGTGGCGATTCATTAAATGTCAAAAAGACCTGAAGAAAAAGAAAAAAGGAGAAAAAAGCTGAGGCCCATTCAGACATTTTCAGGCCCATCTATAAATAACATTCAGTATCCTCCACTGAGATAACCTGAACCTGTTCAGTTGTTCCACAGTCGTTTCTTTAGACCGAACTTTACCCTCACACTCCTATAATGAGCTGCATTTCCTCAGGCAGATTTTAATAAGTAAACATCTTGCTTCTTCGTCCTGACCTCAGTTCCTGACAGGAGTGTGTCTGGGGATGTGCTCGGGTGGGGTCGGGGTAAGAGGGCGGAGCCTGCTGGAGGTGACGCTTCTCCTTTTACTCATTTTTGTTCAGAGGGCTGTCGGCCAGCAGCAGAGCAGAGCAGAGGGTGAGGAGTGAGAGGAGAAGCACGGAGAGGAAAGTGTCCTGAACGGGAAAAGACAACAAATATCTGGAATAAACTTAAACGCGTCCGTGTGTTTCGACAGGTAAGATGAACAAGACATTTATTAATTCTCTTTTACTATTTTTAAGCTGTTTTTAGAGTCTTTGACATCGACGTTGTGTGTTTTTTTGTTTGTTTTTGTGGTAAGGGCTACTTTAAATTCCTCTCTTTGTCGGCTACACATAGGAAGTAATTTGTATTCGTGACTCTTTTATATTTTTTCCAACATGGGTGTAAATTCAGGCTCATATTTAGGTTTCATTTCCGCATGCCTAAAGCTGACCACCTCCTCCTCCGCCGCTGCCGCCGCTGCTGTTTCGGTGTAACGTCAGCGCGCGAGCTCTGCTGCCGTCAAAGTTTCTCCCTCAGACCAAACTGAACGACCACGGTGTCAAAAGTGCGAATGACGCACACCCTGATCAAATCGATCGACGTTTGTGGCTCTACAATCGATCATTCAGCTTGACGTCACTTGTCAATACAGTCCCACAGCGTTCAAGTGCGTGTTCGTGCGCGTGCTTGAGAGGCAGGTGAAGCTGGAGGGAGAGTCCGTAGGTGTGTCAGGTAGATCATAGAGCGAATAAAGTTATTATTCCGACATTAAAAGCGGGTTTTTAGATGATATTCTTGTTGCTGAAGTGGATTTCTCTGGCACTAACTTTTATGAACTCTGGCCAGACAACAGCGTCACATTTATTGTTCCAGCTCACTCTCAGGTGAGACATAAAAACTGACGTCATCAGGTGATAAGCCAATTCATATGACAGAGAGGCCATGTTAACAATTTCTAAATCAATCATTTTCTACATATGGCCGAATAACCTTGATTTGTTGACTATGAGATCTTACTTTGTTTTTCTGCCTTTTTTTTACAGTAGTTCACTGACTTTAAAAATCAGGGCAGATCCAGATGCCAATGTTCAAGATAATCATTTTAGCCGATACCCGATGACTGTTTTTCAAATTACCTCTTTAGGTTTAATTCTCCAATAATACCATTTTTTTTCTCCTGTCTGTTTATAGAAATAAACCAGATTGACCAACAGGTCATTTCTACTGACTTAATTAAGGAATCGTATTTAATCAACAGTCAGGGGTGCCAGACACAGCACTGAACTGACATGACACTCAAGAAACATCTGAAAACTGATGTATACGTTCATTTCGTTTTGGTCAATGTTAGGAAAAAATATTGGCCAATACCAATATTGAACAGCTGCTGCATCTCTAATTTATTGATGTATCCTTCAAGTAGTGTTACGTACATTTCTTCTGTTGGTTGTGAAAAAGCCATTAAAGTTTGGGATTATTTTAAAAAAGTCTCTCAGAATCTTTAATTTGATATTTCAACTTAACACTTAAGTGGGCACATGTAGTTTATTTGGATAAAAAGATCTATGCTAATTTTCTGAAACATGTAGCATTATAACTCAACTTCTGATTATTTGTTTGATTTTGTATCACTTTTTTTTTATAAAATATGACAATTAGTTATTTGAATATGTTGCCTTATTAATTTCAGCACTTTTCCCCACCTTTTTTATTTGTTTATATACCAACCTCAAAATATTATACACAAATAAATATATGAATGGTAGTACGCTCTACCAGCTATCAGAAGGCCCATCCCTGGCTGTCACATGACGGTGTGTCCTTGGGCAAGACACTTAACCCCCAGTTGCTCCCACTGTTGTGTCAGTGGCATGTAAATGCGTGCAAAAGGGCGTGGATTTGTTAGCAAATGCTGATGGAGACTTTCATAGAAACTTCAACCAGCAGTGAGTGAAAGTTAGACTGAATGGGTGTGTTTGGGTAAATGTGACATGCTGAGTTGTCAGAAGGATTAGAAAAGCGCTGTACAAGTTAAAGTCTGTTTACCAGTCATCAGTGTTAAAGCTTCTTTCATGCTTTGTATTAAAGTTTTTAAAAAGGAGGGAAAAGATCATTAGCTTACTATAAATAAAAAATGCTATATGGATCTAATCAGGATACATTACACAACTTTTCAACAACAGAAACCAATGATCATATTTCATGATTTATCCCTTGGTAACCACATACAACCATTTTGCAACCATTTGACCAATGACAATATCAAACCTTACCTTGTAATCAGCATTTTAAATCTCTATATTTTTGATCATTCATATGATATTTAGTCAAAAACAAAAGTTTGTTAACTTATCCCTTGGAATACAAGCATTCTGTGCCTGATCGCAAAGTCAAATTCCTTTTGTGTTTTTTTTTAAACAAGAACTTATCGAACAAAATCTGTAAAAACTGTCTAAATGTAAAAACACCACACTGTGTCTTTTCAGTCTGTTTTTTTACTACTGATGGCCATTTTGGAGTCTGATCAAGAAATATTTTTTATCTGTTTTGAATATAGGGATAAAATAACATCATTCAGGGGCTTGACCCTCCTCCAGTCCCTGAGGCTGTGGTGGTACCTTTCTTTCTGTAAACATGTTAGAGTGTTGTTTGCAAAACAACTAAACCAAACATTCTGACAGGTTAAGTTGGGGATTTTTGTAATAGTGTAATTAAATTCATTAAAGCCGGTTTTATTACAAGCAAAGTTGTCTTTTCATAGTAAGAGATGTTATAATATATAATAATGGGTCAACTTTTAGCAATTTTTAAGGGTCGAAAATTCTTTATTTCTTCTATTTTGAGTGTATTTTTCTGCAACAATTTTGTCAAAAATATTTTTATTTTGGAAAGAGACATAATGATTTATTGTGAAAGTGTCTGGCGCTTCTTATGGTAATGTTAAAATGTATATCCTAGCAGATTAAATATGTCATAATGCAAATGTGGTCTGATGATGTCCTTAAAATGTGGAGAGAAGTTTGCAAACCTGAATCTAACTGGGGCTGGCTGTGGTGCAAAATAAGGCAGTTGTGGCTGCCACTGAATTTTGAATGCAGAAACAACCCTGTAATGTTTCTACGTGTGAGTCTGCCTCCATTTTTGTCGAGAAATTATCCAGTATGAGATGCTTAGGACACGTATTTTGTTGCTGTGGTGGTAAAACTGGGAACAGTATTTTAGAACTGAATCAAAATTTCAAATATGTTGTTAACCTCGGGCCATGATCTTAAAAATGTATGCTGAAAGAAGAGCAGGCACAACAATGAGTTCATCCTGCGAGGGGAGTGAGTTCATCTTTGCACCCATGTGTAATGTATGATATAAATAATTAATCACTTCCCTAAACTGAGTTAGTGTTACGATGGCACTGTCGACTCCCTCACAGATCCTCTTGTCAGCAGTGATGTCTCCAGGTGTTTCCAAATCTTCCATTATGTCATCATGTCTGTCCGCAGATTCATCACACTTGACAGAACGGCAGAAGTTTTGAAATATTGTCGGATGACCTCAGGGGAACTTTTCATTTATATCAGCATCAAACGCAGCCGCTGTTTTCTTTATATGAAAATGCATTTTAGTTCTAGTTTTTGCCCTCCAAAGTTTGGTTTGAATAGTGGTCGACAGAATCTCAAAAACATTAATGTTCAGTTTAAATCAATAAAAAGTCATTTATTTCCTTCAGTCAAAGCTATGTCAGTCTTAAAATAACTTCATTAGCTAGGTTATTGAATGAATCTAATTGTGTTTCTCTGATGTAAAAGCACTATCACTATTTAAATGTTATAGCTCTGTAGATTACATTTAGTAGACATAATTTCCTAATGATACAGCTTCACAAATGAGTCTTTATAGGAACCACTTTAATGCTTTTCTTTGTTATCAGCAAACATATGAGTCAATGCAAACATATTTCTCCACTGACAAATGAAACATCAGCGGCTTCATTGTCCAACCTCCCACTCTTTATTTCATAGTTACACTAACATACATTTTCCAGGGTTTCAATAACAAAATATTATATTTGCTAGTTAATGCCTTTTTTGTTATGAATGAAAGATAATGAATTAACATCTTAAGGTCCATTTTTTCTAGAAGAATCTAAGAGTGATTAGCACTGACTTTAAATTCAACTCGTGCCCTCATCCCATTTCAGCGATGCTCGTAGGAAAGGTGAAATGTCACAGGGGTGTAAGTAATATGGCTTGAAAAGGAGCAAGAAGCAACCAGAGATGCAGGAGCAGAGGTATGATATATAAATCAGGATGATGGTTGGAGTGAAAGTGTGACAGTATGTGAATGCAAATAAAATTATAGTCGATAGCGACGAAAGCAGCGAAATTGCGAAATTTCTGCTTTAACTCAACTCTCATGTAAGCAGAAGTGATAACGTTGCTTGAGCTCCATTCATGCTGCTGTTTCAACCTTTAATTTTGAGGCCCTTGTGACAATTTGCCTCTGCTGTAAACATCTGGGATGTATTAACCTCCCCATTTGAAGAATAGGCTGAAGTATTAATTATTGATTAATTTTCTTTTGCAGAATAGTCCAGTTTAATTACTTTATACTTTAACTTTTTTCCATTTGTTTGTTGTAATGGTATATTTCTATTTTTTATTATCAATTCTGACCTGATATTTGTGTATTTGATCAAGTTTGTGTGTTAGGCTTTTTTTTTCTTTAGACCATGGTAACAACTATTGGGGATCCAATTTAAATAAATAATAATGCATATTTTTTTGAGAGTAAAACAGGCACAGTATTTGAGAGAGGATGATATACCGACTCAGCAGGCTAGTAGTGCTGTTAGTGTGTGTGTCTGCCTTGTTTTTATATGAAGCATACGCCACATCATGCACTCTTACGTCCCTTGAAGGCCGTGTCGAATTGTGAATTGACACAAGTTAACGTGATTGCCTCGATGTGTAATGATGACAAAGCTTTTGTAAAAAAACATGCACTGTGAAAAGGAAAACTGGCTCACAATGTGATGTTTCAAGACTCTGAAACAAAGAAAAACCCCGGCTACACAAACACTGCAAACAGCATGTCTGAAACATTTCATTCCAGCTGGAGTTTTCTAAAAAAAAAGTCTGTTTTTAGTCACCCCAAAAAAACAGTCAGGTGATTACCGAAGGCCTTAATGCAGCATTTTTTAAGCACTGTCCTACGTGTGGACAAGGCCATCATAGCAGACTGAAGTTTGAAATTCAGATACCATGACAACCCTATTGTCTATGGGGTTTTGTTCATATTCTAAGTAAGTAGTTAAAACAAAGTAAAAGCACAGCATTAAACAAGTTTGTGGCGTTTTTGTATCTAGTCCAGCGTGTCCAGCTGAGGCCGCTGAATGTGTGTCATGTTCAATCGGACATACTGCCAATACTTTCTGCCAGTCAGCCCTCTGCCAAGCTCGCCCCGAGTTCATCAAGCAGTCCAGCAGCAGCAGCAGACAGCTCCCTGGTTTGAAAGCTGTTCCTGTCTGCCCTCAGGGAAGGGGGCGGCTGGATGGTGGGCCGGCGGCGGGGGAAGGAGGGGGGCTTACTGTAGATTTCGCAGTTACAGCTGTGGTAGCACGGTGATTATCTCCCCCCTCCTGCTTAATTCCGTGATACTGTCCTACATTAGCAGAGCAAGAGGGCAGGAGATCCTTCAGTTTATAAATAGGTCTACACTTTGCAAAGGGGATTACTGTATGGCATATACCCTGACCCCTTTGTTCAAGGATTTCTTTCTCTGTGGATGTGCTGTCTTACCTCGTTGTTGTCTGTGTTTATTGGGGCCTGACGGAGTACTTTCCAGGGGCTCAGTTACACCCCTCTGGTGCACACGTCTGGTGACCTGCTCTGTGTTTTCATAACACCCGACCTCCTCTGTGTTTTACCGTTCCCATGGAGAAAGGGATGCATGGAGATAAAGTTTCGCCTCAGCTACGAACGGGGTCTTTGTGCTTTAAGTCAAAAGCGAGTTGGTGTGACGGCATCAAAATGTCCACAGGGGGTCAGACTCTAGAGGCTTTAAAGAAATCTTCTCCAGACAATACTGTCATTAAACTAAAGCTGATTTATTAAACCAAGCAGTCTCCAGACACCAGGCCTTATGATAATGTTATTATTATCTTTGTCTAAAGGACATCACTGCTAGAGACCTCAGGGGCCTGTGTAGGGTTGGGGCTAAATATATTACATTTTTGAACATAAGGATTGGACTATATTGCTCATGTATTAATAAGTTGTTCTTTTTTAGCATTGTAAGGAAGATATATGTATCCTTTGTCAGCCATTTGCGAGAAGAACGTGTTGAATAAATGGATCTTATGAAAAAACACATGCCAGGTCTGCTGCTTGACAAAAAGGTTGTGATATGCTTATTGACCACAACATAATGGTGGTCAACATTATGTATTGACCACAACATAATGGATATGAAATATTCAGGCTTAATGGTGAATTGCTAATTGGTAAATTGTCAATTGCGCGTGCTTCACAAAAACACAAAGGTAGACATACACACTTGCAGTGCTACCTCTGAGCCTTCATGCCCCTCTACCACTGGTGAAGGTAGAAATGGGGGTCAACTTGTTCCCCATTTTGTGTGCCGGACGTTCACAGTGAAGGTAAAACATCAGAGGAGCATACATATTACAGCTTTAAACTGGAGTCTGAATGGGACCTTGGTGTAACATCTATATTTATGTGCTTTAATGTGATCACTTGCTGCTTTGGTCAAGTGATTTTCTGACTATGTAACCTGCAACAGCTACATTCAACTTCTTCTAGTCCAAAATACTGCTGGATCACACTGTTCTTGTGAGGCACAGTGCTATCCGTTACTTTTGCAGTGTTCTGTCAATGTATTATGTTGTCCTGTGTTTAAATCTGGGTTTGAGTGGCATCTTGGCAGCAGGCCAGTTGCCATGAAGCTGAGCTACAGCTGTGTCATCTTTTGGGTCGAGTGTTTGAGCTGGATTTCAGGCCTGTGTTGATAAAACAAATATATAAGATAATTTGAACTTACTTGTAGATGTGGTGCTGACTATTTATTTAACAGAATAACAGTTTAGCCAGCTAATTACACCCCTAATAAATACCCAATACAGGGTAGGTAAATGATAAACAAAATCCTATACACTGTCTGAGTTGTATGTTTATTGCAGGTGCATTGTGGGTAAAAGAGTTGCTTAATTGTTAGTTGTTGCAATGTTTGAAAATAAAAATAGTGAAAATGTACAGTTTTCATGATGGAAGGCCCTGTCAGGTTTTTATCAAGCACATGTTTAGGCTTATATTTGTTTTTAAATGAGGTTAAATTTTGATCAGAGAGTTTGAACTACATAATTAACATTTAATGACACATACTTAAACTTTAAGAGGGAAATTCTGTTTGGTTGGGGAATATATTTAGACAACATAAAGGCAAAACTTGATTTTTGTCATTTTTGTGTCACTTGTACTTTAAAATCGTAAATAGAGTGTGTGGAAAAAAATCCGGGATTTTACCTTTAGGCCATATCGCCCAGCCCTAGTACCTAGTATTGGTACCAACAAACCTTAAACCACTGATCTAGATCACAGCTAGGATTTTGCTGCTTAACTTGGGCAACTTTTACCAAATGTCAGAGCCAAAGATGCTGAACCTCCTCTGCACTGTCTTTCCATTACATGCACCATGGCCTTTGTCTCAAAGGCTTTGACAAAAGTAATACATTTTACTTTTTTTCCTGTCAGAAGTATGGATATCAAGGCACCAGCACCAAGCTAAAGGCATCAATTATGCAGAAGAATTGAAAAAAAGAAAGAAAGAAACAAACACAAGAAATAGCAAACCAGCTAAGCAATATTTTGTTTTTTATTTTGTTGTTGTGTTTGCTCTGGGTGATACACTTTTCAGTCAACTTTAGCTCGGTTTCAAAAAAACACAGGCTGCAAAGTGACTCATAGTTTGAAGAGAAAAGGTTAAATAATTTATGCAAAAGAATTCAGGGTCTCTCTCTGTAGAATGAATACAGTAATTGAGTAAATGTCAGTTTAGTCTGAAAAACATCCATCCACATGAAAGATTCTGCTGTCACGGACAAAAGATAAAATCAGGAGCCTCTAGCTGAGCACAGCGGTGTAATGCTGAGCAAGTAAGGCTGACACTGGACAGCTGAACTCTTCCCATGACAGCCACTCAGATTAATTATTTACCTCCAACAGTTCTTGTGGTTTTATCAATGCTGGCAGACAAGAAAACGTCCCGAACTTCAAACTCATGGGCCCTAATGGCTGTTCTGTCCCATCACAGGCACTTTTGAATCAGTGCAAATGTCTGCCAGGTCGTTCACTTCATGTCAGTTCCTATCAAAGCATAGTCACAAACACCCATGCACTCCTCCAACAGCGTGCTGGAAATAGCTGAATCTGGCTGTTTTCTCTAGAATACATTACCAATGATAATTTTTTCATTACTGACAGCGAATCCAAGCAGGGAGGGAGTGAACTAGATTCCAGCTCTGACTCAAATGATAAAGTTTTCACAGTTGGGTGATTTGGCTGAGTTGTATTTCTCAACATAGTGACTCTTATGAAGGCTGTGGTGTCTGTTTTTCTCCTCCTCCTCCTCCTCCCTGTCCCTTAATTACACTTCTATGAGAGATTGAGGAGCGTGAGGACAGCTAGGGTGTGGTTAAACGGAAAGCAAATCACCCGAGAGAGTGCGACTTGTAACATGCTGATGCACTACTTAATCTCACAGGGAACGTAGTTTCTGCATTCCCCTACTGTTGAGTGAAACTGTCACAACTTGGCTCAAAGGTATTTTTTTATTGGTTGGATTTCAAGCGCTCACTGGTTGTGAAAGTTGTGCAATCCTGGCTATGAGAGTACCTTAAAAACAGTGGACGAACAGAAGATTCTGGGGCTTTATTTGGTGCTTCTTTTATTTGCTCTTCTGACAACTTTGAGGTTGTAGTGTGTTCAGATTATAAAACAAAGGGGCTCATATTGGGGTGGATATCTTTTACTTGTGCCAGTTTTGATGCCTGAATGGTTCATTACTTTTAAGAGAAAATTATCGTCAGTGATTTTTACTCTTGTTCTGTTGCCTGTACTGTCTGTTTTTAATTCATCCATCCATTACTTCTACTGCTTTCCCCTGTCAGGGTTGCGAGGGGCTGGAGACTGTCCCAGCTGGAATTGGGTGAGAGGTGGGGTTCACCTTGGACTGGTCGCTAGGCAATCACAGGGCTGACAAAGAGGGACAGACAAACCATTCACACACGCACCTGTGCCTGTGGACAATTTAGAGTCACCAATTAACCTAACAAGCTTGTTTTTGATCTAAATACTTGGAGATGCACAAAAACATGCAAGCTCCTCTCTGAAAAGCCCCACCCATCCAGAAAGTCAAACCACTAACCCTTTTACTGTGAGGCATGAACACAACCTGCTTCACCACCGCACAACCCTCTGTGTCTTTGGCTAGAGGGAAATCTTGGACAGCTTTCTGAGCATAGATGGCAGAGAAGGTTCAGCGTCTTGATTTTTTGTTAATGGCTCCAAAATAAAAATCTGACACACCAGATGGACTGTTTCACATATCCGTGGAATATTTTTTGCACCCATCTTGCCAACAAGCCATAGAGAGTGTTTGGGAATGGCAGAACCTTTGAAAAAAGGCTTGAGGGTGATCAGACAAAGGTTCTGGCTGCCACATTCATTACAGGTCAGTCAGAGGCTTGTAATCATTTCACACTTTAAACAAGACTGAACTAGGCCCATACGCAGGTACTGTCTCTTTCTTGTCAAACAGCACTGAATGGCCCACTCATTTTATCCATGAAATCCTGCAAATCCAGCTTGGTAGTAGTTTGGATTTGCAGTTATCAAATAGGTTGTGTTACGCACCCATCTAGGGTGTGGCCAGGGCCGTAACAGGTTGTGTTCCAGAAATGGTTTCCAAATGTCATACTAGCTCAAATATTTGTGAGAACGTGTCACTCATTTACTTATAATGCTGCAACTCTGAAGACAAATCCAGATTAAGAGGTTTAATTTTGTTTTTAGTGGGGCTGGGCAATATATCAATTAAATCGATTGCTTCAAATTCTAATCTGAAGAAGATTTTAAAATGAAAAAAATCTTTTTTTTTTCAACTTACTCTTACTCTGATCATAAGTTGTTGGAATCTTTTCAAATTTAAATACTAAAAATTAACATTTTCATGATGGTAGGCCTTATCAAACACATGCTCAGGCCTTTGTTTCTTAAATGGGACTAAATATTGATCAGAGCTTTTCATGATAATTTACTGTGAAAATAGCTCAGCTTTCATTGTTTATGTAGACAATCCTGCCTATGTTCACACTACAAAATCAACATTTTATGACAAATTACAGCACTCATTTTATCGATAAGAGGAAAAATCTGTTAAGTTTTGGTATGTATTTGATAACATGAAGGCAAAACTTGATTCATGTAATTTTTGTGTCACTTAAAGGTTGGCACAAAAATCAATTAAATTTGCAAATCAAGTTTTGTGGAAAAAAATGGGGAATTTTTTTGAGGCCATACTGCCCAGCCCTAGTTTTTAGTATTTATGAAGAAAGCATGTAAAGGCGAGGAGCCCAGAGTCTTGTGATTACACTTTAGAAAATACTGGACCAATCCTGAGTGACGTCAACCCTTTTGTAGCTGAAGGGAGACTTTTAGTCCAATCTACAGGCACCAAAACCATCTCAAACTGACTTTAGATCTTCCTCACAGAGTGTTTGCCTTGCCCCGATTTATGCATAACTTGAATCCTTGACAAAATCCAACAGACCATTTAGACAACAATTACCACCAAGGACAGTGTTAATTCATAAAACATGAACTATTCAGCAGGGGTGCAGTAATTCTTAATATGATATTGAACCATTCAGCAAAGCATTGACATACAATTCAATCTTGTGAATTGTAGGTTTGTGTATAACTAGCTGAAGAAATGAATGTATCTTTAATTTTATTTAATTTCATAAAACTATGCCTATGGGAGATGTCTTTTGCTTAATAGGGCTCGTCATGTCAATCTTCTTTTGAGGACAAAGAGGCAGCATCTACAAGTGCTGGTTAGTTGTGCTGAAAGCAAGAAATGACTGCAAGCCTCTGACTGGCCCACAGTAAATCAGACAGACAGAATATTTCTTCAGTCACCTTTCAGTTTTTCTTGAAAAGTTCTGCCCTTTTGTATAACTATATATTGAATATTAACTAGATTAACTATATCCCATGTATATGTGAGGAAGTCTAACTAGTGTGTCAGGTTATGTTAAGCTGCACCATTATTTCATACTCATCATTTAAATCTAAATTTTGAAGCAGGCTGTTAATACAATATCTCTTTTTCTGCTGTGGAATTAGGCACCTAACATAAGGTATGTGTGACTTCCTGTGTTCATACAGCCAGCTTCAAGTGGACACTGAAGGAACTGCGTTTTTGTGGAACTTCTTCCTTGGCTTCATTCTTTAACAACAGAAGTTGCTGCTTGTCCTCAATGCGGCAGATTCAAATCTGCCCTGTGGCTCCTTCCCTGCATGCCATTCCCCCCCTTCCCTCTCTGTTTTTCTCTCTCAACTTTCCACCTCATTCTACTGTCCTGTCTATCAAATTAAAGCCCCAAAAAAAGGCTTAGAAAGAAAGTATGTGAGCTTGAGCTATTTCCTGAGGTGTGCTGTGTTCTTTCAGCCCCCCTCAGACTTCTTCTCTTCTCTCTAAAGCACCCCCTCCCACTCCCTCGTGCCTCTAATCTCCCTGAAAAATTAATCATCTGTCACATCGCCTCAGTGCTCAGATGCACACTGATGCGTAGCAATCGCAGTTTAAGAAATAACTCTTCGGCAGGCCTTAAGGCGATGCTTTGGATGCAACACTCGCCACGAAACTTGGCCCGTGAACACATGGAGGCATTTTGATGTGCTTCAGCCTTTTTGGTTCCATCCAACGGGGACACTTGAGACCCGGTTTCCTTTTCACTGTGACAGCAGTCAATGGGACAATGCAGCTACTCTTTTCCTCTCTATCCCAAACAAAGTTACATAGAAACCTCTCTGTGCTGTGTCACAGACTTGGGCAATCCTCTTCCTTCCTACCGTCCACTAAACATCAGAGAGGATGGACCATCCTACGTACTGAAGGTTCAGAGACCAATAACCTACTTTTCACCACTAAAGACAAACACTTAAGTACTCTTTTTTTGACATGTATACTGATACAAACAAAGCTCTGTCTCCACTCTTCCTTCAGTCCATTCTGTATTTTTTGCACATTCTTTGTAAGCATGCAGATAATGACCAAATGTTGCAATACCTCCAGAGATGTGGGACCAGAGTTGAGTAGTGCCAACAGTTCACACCACAACGGAAAAACACAACTAACAAGAATCCTTCAGAAAATGGAAAAATGTTCTGAGGGAAGATTGCACAAGTTGGTTTGAAACTTACTGTATACTGTATGTTAGCTTGGCTCGGGACAGGGACATTAGGCTACAACAGAATAGCAGGGTGGAGATTAGATGGGTGCTAAGTATCTGTTTGACGGCAGTGAAGTTAAAATGAAGGTCCTTGGGAGACTGCACCCTCTTGTTGATTTTTTACTGCGTCCAAACCATTATGACAGACTCATCGAAATAATTAAGTGGTTAGCTTTAGTGGTGCAGGAAGGTTTATTTTGGCATCTTTCGACTTAACCAGTTTTTCCTGTTTTTGTCTTCATGCTGAGCAGGGCTAAGTGGCATCTGGCCCAGCTTCAGATTTAACTTGCATTTGATGTCGAGACTGATGGGAGTATGAATGAACAATGTTTTATAAAAAGCCATAAGCACTGGAGCAAGCTCAGTTCAACATCGCTTAGCTGTGTCAAATCGGCTATTTTGTGGCAGATAATCTTTAAGATACAGTTCAGTGTGGCTGTGTAATGTTCAGTTAGATACAGTGGCCACAGTAATCTTGATCAGCTTGGCCCTCATAAGAAGAAAAATGGCACAGAAATAAGGGTATGTGTTGCCCTAGATGGGTTCAGTAGCTCTGCTTGATTTACTAAATTGTAGCTACTGAAAAGTATTGTGGAGGTAACTGTTCACTGTACTAAACACATTTCCAATGCTTTAAAAGCTAGAAAACCCCTTTGTTGTGGTACCACTTAATTCCAGATGGAAGGATATGTAAGTGTGCCTAAGTTGTTCCAGAACAAATGAACTTGCTTAAAGTAAAGCATTTAAATGTGATAAAACTGAACCAGAATTTTGACCACTTCTGTCTGCCTTGATTCCTTCTTTATGTGAGATTTTACCATAGTGCTTCATCTTATCATTACTGACTGTCTGCATTTAAAAAAACAACGCAGTATCTTACAGCAAAAAACAAATATTTTTATTGTTTCACTACTGTTTCTATAATAGACTGTAACATTAAAAGAAACAGGTTACTCTCATAGTGCAGAGATTTGGTGTTCTTTACAACAGATTGTTTATATTGGCCAAAACTATGGTAGAAATATTGCATACTAGCAAAACCAACACCTTTAATCCTTAGTTTGACAGAGTCTGAGCACCATTAGCCCTAAGGTTACCAATACCAGCATTCCTCATGATGGCAACTAACTAGCTTTAGGTCAAACCAGTAATGGACAAAGTAGTGGACCTGAGGGGTTGCTAGTCTCTGGACAAAAAGCACTAACTTGAAGTCATAACCGCCAAGGCCCTAATTATGCATACCTTAAATCCTGTTGTTTAATTCTGTTGGGGAAAAACCCTTTTTAACATTGAGTGTGTATGTGACCTTTGCCATTTTTGCAGCCAGCCACAGATGGACATTTGAGGAACTGCAGTTATGGGTGGTGTCATTTTTCAACATTGGAGGTTTCTTGATCGTAAAGAGGGAACACTTTTTTCGTTTTTTTTCTCCAGTCAAAAAGCCCAGCCAATAGACTTCAACACTTTTATGATGTATAGTTCTCCTGATATTGAAGGTAAACCTCCATTCCCTTCACATTATCAGACATGTAATGGACTATTTGGTGGCTTTTATGGCTTTGCAAATAAGCGTTATCATCACAGTGGATACACCCTTTCTTCTTCCTTTTTTTTACTCATTCCCCTTTTTGTTATCAGCTTTGAGTAATCTGATCCTGCTCGGCTCTGCAGCTCCTCCTCAGAGGCAGCTCACATTTCCTTTGATTCACAGTGAGGTCCCACAGGGAGTAAACAACTGCATACCAGTTTACAGCCAACATACTGAATCCGCTGGCCTAAATTATCTTATTAAAGTGGCTCGAGTAAATCAACTGAAAGATCTGGGACCATTAACCTCACTGCTTATTTTGTTCATCGGCCTGCTGACTGTGGTTGGCGTTGTTTTTGGAAATGTTTCCAGATCTGGACGGGAAAGAGAGAGCGCTGTGCTGTATCTGCCACGTTCAGACTGATTTGGTGTGCGTGCTGCTGAAGTGCGCAGCAGCAGTATCTCGTTGTCTGTTCTTTCTCTGTGAGCTCTTGGCATGCTGCCGTTGCTATGGTCTGGATTTTATCAACTGCCTGTTACAGTCAATTGACAAATGCTCTCCCTCAAAGAGTAAACGCAGTGCTCTTTCAGGGCTCATGATGTGACACAGCTCATAGTCATTTGTCATTGTAGTTTACAACAGTGCTGCAAAATTAATGCAGTTATAGCATTATTCTTTCATGAACTTTTGCAATAAACAGACTGCAAAAGTCTTCATTTATCACAATAAAAATAAAACTTTAAGGTTGACAAGAAATGCAGTTTTGTGACTATATACCATTATAACAAAATAGCTTTCTCAGCTTTGACGCTGGCAAATGAAAGTAAACCCAACTGTGAGATAACTTTTGAGTATTTGTCACAGTTTAGTGGAGGATAAATAAAACTACTGTCTGGCAGTTTCATGTATTTGCAAAGTTTTCCAAATGTAGTACTAGACAGTGGAATTGCAGTGTCAGATCTGGAAGAGGGGCTGAGGTTTGTTTTTGTGTTGATGAGATTTGTACACAGTTTTTTAACAAATGATCAACAGGCCAAAGACCTTGACTCTTGAGAATCTGAATCTGATCAGCCTTGAGTCAGAACAGGTTTTTTTTTTTGCAGATCTTGAAGAAATGAAACAGAGTTTTCATGATTAATTAAATTTACAAGCAAGTGATGATTATGGAAATCTGTGACCTTTGACTGGTGAATTTCAAAATTTAATCAGTTCAGCTTCCAGTGTCATGAGAAAGTGCTCATGAGAAATCATAAGCAAGGGATATCATGAGACACAGTGTGTCCTTGACCTTTGACCTATGACATCCAAAACATAATTGATTCATCCTTGAGTTATTGTTGAGATTTGTGCAAGATTGAAAGTTAATTTCCTTAAAGATAGTTAAGAAATCATGTTCACACGCAAATGATGAATATGAGGCTTCTTGACTTAAACCTATGAACTATGTCCTTAATTTTTAAGTTGTTCATCCATAAGTCCTTGAAGATAATTGTGCAGATTTTGAAGAAAATCCCTCAAAGTGTTCTTGATGTTTTGTTCACATTGATGGCTTGGATAGACAGTTGTCACTGTCGGGCACAAACCTCCTATCTCCAACATTGCTACCTTTCAGGAAACAAAAACAGAAGTTCTAGTACTGAATGAATGAACATTGTATTTTCCTAATTAAAAACTATTTTTTAGAACTTTAATTTGATTAAAAGTTTTTAAAACCATCTACCAACATTGAAAGTGGCCAGTAGCACTGTCTTATGAAAAGAAAAATGAAAATATTATGATATGTATTTCTTTGTTTTTTTAATTTTGGGGCTTTTGATGAATGTGCTGTTGAGACAAGACTATAGATAGAGCCTGAAATTGGTGAAAAGATAGTGGAGAATGAAATGAAGGAAAAGAGCCTTTGGTAGTATGTGAACCAAGGTCGCTCACATCAAGGTTAACAACCTCTACTAGGGTTGGGAATCGTCCAATATGTTACTTGATTTACTTCTGATTCAAGGGGTCACAGTTCAGTTCAAAATCAAAACCATTCATGATTCCCAATAATTTCCTAATTGTATTAAGAAGATCCTTACATGGCAAAATTCTTCTGTCTTTAGAGGCTGTGTAATGTTAAATTAAATTAGTAACTGTAATATTTTTTACTGTCCTACACTGTAAGTTATAGCTTCTAGGCACTCTCTTGTTAACTTTCTGTGCTTTATGTCATTATTATCATTATTGTAATACTAAAGGAATACATCTTCTAACACAGTTCAAGGTCTTTGCTGTGCTTTAATCAAAATATAACATGAATCAATCACCAGATAAAGTATAAACCAGCTCTGAACAGCCTTTTCACAGAATTGTTGTGTATTTCTTAAAATGTACAGCTGCAAGCCTCTATGTCTGTGGGTGGAGATCTATGTGGAGATATCAGATATCTGAAAGATATATTGTGATGTTACAAATCGAGCAGATTCTGAACATTTTCAGACACAGGAAGACTTGGACCAGACAACTGAGATGTCTGATCTCACATGATGAGGATCAGTAGATACTCTGGGTGCTGAAATATGGGTGTAAAAATGCAGAGCAGTGGGTCATGGTATGTCTCCTTTAAACATTTTTTACCCCACGCTGCATATTTCCCTCTTGCCATGCAGGCCTAGTTTACAGTATGTAGGAGCTGTTGTGAAAGTCCAGCTTCTGCTCATAAACTTCCCCTCTGACTGGACAGCCATGGCATTGTTGGTGAGTCAGATAATGTTGACCACCACTTCCTGTCACCCACCACAATAAATCCATTAGCTGTGCACCACTTCACATCCTCTCTTATTGATTTATTACAAACAGCAACCCAGTGAGCCCCTGCTGCCTCCATTACAGTGTCATGACAGCCATTGTGAGGCGAGCGGAGGGTAGGGAGAGTGTGGTTTGGGAATCTAGGGGAGGGTTAGTGGTCGGTGTTAAGCTGTATCCCCTCGGGACAACTGAACCTCAACTCTTTGGAGACTCAACAAACAGAGCACAATGTCAACCACAGCTTCTAAGGCTCAGCTGGCTGCTCTGGCCATTAGCCGTGTGAGTGCAGGGTGTTGTGTAAATGTAATATGGAATTTGTTAAGAAGAGGAGTGCAGTTGCATGTCAGGGGACATATATGTGACAGCGATAGTGTGGGACAGGGAAGCTTATATGTCAAATAACGATCTGTACAGATGGTGCAGGGAGCTTTACAGATGTGTAGTAACATAATCTGCTTTATTTGCATGTCAGCCTAAACATGACATCAGCAAGAGTCACAGACAGACAGACTCAAGAGATCAAGGATTTGTAGTGGTGCTGTGAGGCTTGGATAACAATAAGAGTGTAGCACAGCCATGGTCTGAAGTCTATTGGGCTGGGACCAATTTGGGCAGGATCTCTTCTTCAGATGAATTTCAGTATACACTTTGTATCTATAACAATTTTGTGCAATAAAGAAACATCATCGTGCTAGCACTTGTGTGTCTTTCTGCTAGCCAGTTTTCCTGACTTTTGACTAATTATTTAAAGTCTTTCTGATATTGGCCTTAGATATTAAAAAAACTGAACACTGAGCAGGTAGAGTCTGTGTCCCTGTATGTCCAATCAGGCTGCAAATAATGCTGCGTTGGTCACATACTCGCCAATCTGAAGCATGAGGCAACAATTGATTTACCCCAGGCAGATTTTCTAGGAATGTATTCCCATCTAATGAACAAACAACCAATCAGTCACAACAAATTTAATCTCAAGTTACTATACAAAAACAGGTTTAGATCTTGTTCTTCATTTTATAGCTGTTTTCCATGTTATTGTTTGATTAAAAAAGACCTAATATTTGTCCACCATGATCCTGCACTAACCAGCATTTAGCAATGTTACAGAGGCAAGAGAAAACTTCCCATCATTTGGCAGAAATCTTGAGCAAAACCAGAACCATGTTGAAGAGTCATAAACTGTGTTGTACAAGAGGAGAGAGAGAAATGTAAAAAAAGGAGTGGCAGGCAGAGACAAACACAAATTAACAACATGGTAAAAAAAAAAAAAAAAGTTAAATTAATGGCTAACCAGGCTATAAATTAGTCTCAATCATGTTTCTCTGGGGTAATTGTGGTACAAATATGTCTAGTATTAGTAGCAACAATCATGAAACACTGATACTTGCAAATAGTTTATCAGTAGTTAAAGTTAAGCTCCTCTCAAACTAAATTTAAAAGCTATAATAATAGAAATAGATGTTAAATGATGTTGCAGACATTGTTTGAGGAGTTGCAACTAGGTGGGTCCACAGCAGCAGGCCATTCATGTTAGTGTTAATGCTAATAATATTATTGTATGTGTAATATTACCAGAAACAACCATGAAATCAGGTGCTGATCATTCAGAAATTGACATATGCAGCTGTAATGATGAGGAAAAGGGATGAAAAGGTCCACAACAGCAGTCTGTCCACACCAGTGATTCAGGTCAACCTTCCTTGATTGCACAGATGCGCTGTTGTGGGTGTTTTCAGCTGTAGGTGTGTGCTGCTGTGTGAGTCAAGTTACTGTCATGTTGACTGACTTTCAACATCGCTAGAAATGGCTAATGTCATTAAAGCAGCACATAAAACAAGATTCACGGTGAAGTTTAATCTGCAAAGAAACATGCCGCTCCATTCTTCCTCTCTTCAACCTTTTTTCTCCTCCTGTTCTGAGTGTGTGTGTTGGCTTGATTTGTCTGTTTGGCTGTGAAAGTGCTGCACTTTGTATGAAGCAAAAGGATGGGTTTAGATTTTAACTGCATTAACCTCAGGCCCGAAAAAGAGTACCGCAAAAAATAAATAAATATAATTGATGTTTTGATTAATGTTGTTGAATTCAAAATATATTAACCTCATGCAGATTGTTTTATTTTGTTAATATTTAATTTGTGTAGTTTTAAGCCAAATCCACTTGGGACAAAAATCTCAGAAGCACTTAAACAGTGGAAAAAAGGCTTCAAAAACAAACCATCCATTTGGTTGGAGAATGAAAAAAGTGCTTGTCAAGCAAAATTAAACAAATTTAATTATAACCCACCTATAGACAACATATTTCATAAAGATAAATTTGTGGTAACTAAGTCCATTACTGTCAGTTGTTCTTATATTCAGCCTTTTTTCAAATCATGGTCAACATAATCCATATCGGTATAAACTTTGTCCTTTGTTCATATTCTTTTAAAATCTTATGGTCATAGTCTTAAAACTTAAGCCTTATTTAAAAAGATACTGTGTTTTCTTACTTTCCAACTAAAATTGGTCTCTTATCAGAAAACAAACTGGAGGACATTACTTTAATATACAAACAATTAAAGACAACCTGTTGATAAAACACTTGGTGAAAAGGGGGCTCTGCACAGCCAAATGAAATCTAGTTCCTTTGTGATCACCATTTAAGGCAGCATTACAGCATGCACAGCACGTCGACACAGAACTTTCCTGTTCTCAGTAAATCAGGGACAGTGTTTGTGTAGTCTTTGTTTTCCTGGGCGAGGCAGCGAGTTCAGCCAACTGTTGCAATGCTACGACACGCCCCGCATATCGCCTAGGTAACTGAAACTCTGCTCAGGCCGTGCACTGTGAGGGCGTTTATCTGCTGACCCATCTGATGTCTGCTGCTATGCTCGCTTGATTGCTGATAAGAGTTGTTGCCTTGGGTTTTCTGATAACCTTTTTTCTTCTTTTCTCCCAAACTCATGACTGCAAGACAGAGAATGTTAGAAAATCATTTTGAAGATTTTGTAATAATGCTCTTGAATGGAAGCCTGGCTAGATGAAACGAGTAAATTATGACTTATTGAAGAGCAATTTAACCCAAGCGGTCCTTTCTGGAAATAAGAAAAATGTCTTTACAGGATTGGAGGGCAAAAAGTCACACTTACTCACACTTTTGTGTTGTTCCCATCAGCCTCAACATGAAACAGTCCATGCAACTTTTGCAGACTTGATTACAAGCAATAATGTCATGACCACTGAAGGCAGGGTTAACTCCACCTACGTAACAGTAAAATGACAGTTAAGGTTCCTGCAAGGCACAAGTTTGCATGTTTTCAACTTTGCTTTAAAAACACATAATCCTAAAAGGCTAACATTAAAGTGTTTTCATCCTCATTTTGAGATAAGCATGGTCATTTCACCATATCTTTTAACAGAAACACACTACCCACAATGCTAGAGAGTCACATTAAAGAATCAAAATTATTGGCAAAGCTCTCTCTTAAGCCTGGTTTATACTGTGCTGTACCTGCTGTACCTAGAAGATTGGAAAATATTTCCTGGTCTGGAAAGTCTTGATTTCTGCTGCTAAATTTAGATTCCTGGTCAAAATTATATTTGCTATACAGGCTCCACCTACGTGTGTTTACTGCTTGTCTCAGGCAGACACCATGATTGTTTTGAAAGCCCGCTCTGCCGCCTGTAACCTGTCCATCCTCCTTCCACCAGACATTTTTTGGGCAGCCAATCAGTGCAGAGCTCATTATCATAGCCTCCTGTAGCCTCCCCTCAGATCCAAGCGTTTCCATAGGGAAGGGGAAAAGAGCTGATCCTCTAAAGAGATATAATTCTTAATTTTTTATTCAACTTAAATAAATTCTTGCTTAATAAACACCCAAGATATGATGAAAACAGTCAAAGACTCAAAGACATGAAAGCTATAAGGCTGTTCTGAATGCAGTTATGGGCCCAAGTACTAACAGGGTATACTTAATAAAGTGGCTGGTGGTTGTGTGGGTTTATAAAAGCTATTCAACATTGGCAGAATCATTATAGTGTGGCTGTGTGAAAGTCCTGTGACGTTCAAATACAACAGCAATGGAGGACTTTAAGATGATAGGGTGTCTTGTTGGCAGTCTGTGGCAGCAAGGAGTTTCAACAGATGGTTGCAAAAGCAGGAAAAAACAGTATAATGAAAAGTACAGAAGAGGTTGGGAAGTCATTCAGCAGTATTGAGCAGAGTGCAGGAGGCACATTTATTTCCATGTTGGGCTTTCTCCCTGTGACAATACTCTTTAGCCTGTCATAACCTGCCTCAGGGCCATGACAAATATGGAAAGAACAAGATTTGCTGTAAATTTGTTATTTATTGTCAAACATATTAAACAACCAAAGCTAGAAAACTGCAGAAATTGAGTGTGTTCAGTCAGTTAAATCAGTAATGTGAATTTGAATGTGTGTCATAATGAAGTGTGGGGTGTTGTCAAGCAGAGCGAACTAAGTAAAAGGTGCGTGATAGCTGAGGTGAGTCCAGGTAAAATGAGAGAGAGCGAGCAGCAGAGAGGTTGGGCTTTTACACCCAGCAGGCACCAGGCGATCCAAATCACAACAGCTCACTCAGGCAACTCCAAAGAGAGATAGGAGATGTTAACCATGTCCGTGCACCAGAAGCTAAGGCAGGGGCCGTCACAAGCCCCAATCATGCTGCCGTTTCAAGCAGCAACATTTATGCCCCTCTGACACTTCGCCTCCTCTCTAAAAGTCGCAGAGACTAAATGGGGTGAACGAGTAGATATTATGTCCTCAGGAAATTATTGTGAATGATGGCAGAGCTTTGTTTTGGCACCTTTGCTTAATGCACTGTGAAGAGGGCTTTCGTAGCAGCCTGGTAGTTGGTAGTGACTTCACTTTGTGTTAAGCTAGTACCACATCATATAAATGCACTGTAACTGAATAACAATACCACTAAATACTCAGATAAGTTTCCAGCTGAAAATCTTATCGCCATGGGGATTAGTCAATCCTCTAGTAAGAGTTATTTTCCTCTTCCAGTCAAAGGCTGTTGGCTTTATTGTGCACCTCAAACTGGACTTTGCTCTCTCCAAGTTAATGAGTGATGCATCCATTCACTCTCACTGTACCTTGCTCTGAAATTTTCTTATGAAGCCTTTTTTCTTCCAACCATTCACCAAACCACAGAAGTAAGAAGCAGCATGGAAGCGTCACTGTTCACTCTGTTCACATATATCAGACACGCATCACCTCCCACCACCTTTTTGAAGCAACAGCCTCTGTTAAAGGGCCGTCTCCAGCTGGAAAACAACCTGCATGGTAAAATCAGGAATGCGTATCACTTAAATCTGCCAGCAAGCGAGTCACAACAGAAAAGCAGAGATGGATACTGTTCAGCAACCAATGTTCAACTCTGGTGCAACATTCCCCACTAATGTCACATATTCAATCTGTCAGATGCTCGCACGTAAATCTCACGCTGGAGAAAAGCACATTTTTACTCCTCTAACTCAGCTAAACTTATCTCACTGACTCACTCAGACTCATCCAACTAACAGATACTATGAGTACATATCAGCTGTTACAATGGATGATTAACCCCACCATGAGAACAGGTTCCCTCGTCATCTCCCCCTCCAGCCTCAGGCATGTTTCACAGGGAGTGTCTCCCCAGCAGTGTCGCTCTGGATCAGGGTGTGGCACAGCGTGTGGGTGTACCAGAAAACTGGGTGAGGCTGAATACACCTAAAGGCTTGAGGGGCTAAACTGTAACTCAAAATCCTCCCATTTACAACTAGCTTTGCAGATATGAACTTATTAAAAATACCAAAAAAAAGCTAGCATTTAGACTTAACGATGGTAAGCTTCTCACTCAGTGTCACACAGCAGGAATGAATCAGGTCAGAGACGAGGCCCTGGGATCTGGAGAGACACTCGTGCAGAGTCTGCAGTGATTTGTTTTGCTGCGTGGTTTTCTGACAGGCATGGATGTAAATAACTTGACACAAGGCCTTTGTTGTCTGTTGTCTTACATACCTGTTTTGGAGGACATAGGTTGGAAGTTTTAAAACAGACCTCTGACTTTCAGGGAGGAGCTCCAGTTTGAATTTTGACAATCAGGGACAAAGACTCGTACAGCACCACTGTCGAGTCTGTCTGTGAAACAAAGAGGAGGAGCCAACAGTCCGTAAGCTTATCCATCTATATTTCATAGAGGACATCAGAATGTAGCTGTCTGCGCTGGACATGCACTGATGCATTGGGTTGAGATCAGTGTCCACTCAGACTGGCCCTGCAGACAAACACCAGCCTTTTACAAACGACTGAGCTTAAACTGATTTCAGTAGCAGATGTTTCTTCCTGTTGTGTCATTCAATGTAAGGCTGACATTTATTGTCTGCTGAGTCAAAAAATGATATGTTTAGGTGCAGAAGAAGGCAAATGTTTGACAGATTTTTTTATTTAGGGCCAAATTTGGGAAATATGTTGATATAGCAAAAGTCGTACACTAATAGAAGGAATGATTAAATTGATGGTGTCAACAATCAGCAGCTAGATTATTGATGGGCAACCTGTTGTCCAGGAGCCAAAAGCAGTCCCCTTCCTCACTCACTGTGGCCCACAAGTCAGTTTCAGAAACTAACAAATTTCCTCACATGAGGAAAAGAAGACAGATCTGCCATGACAACACAAAAAATAAGACACTGTCCATAAAAATCTCTAATTTTTAAAATATGATGAACGTTTTGTTTATGTTAAAGTACTTTGGATGCATCACTAAGAGTTATTTTTAAAAGATAAAGAAATGTAAGTAAATTACAGTAAAAGTTAAATTAAGCATGACATTTTGCTTTTAAGTTTAGTTACATAAAAAATAGTGTTAATAAACTCTGTTTAAAGCTGTATCTGCTCCTCTTGTTAAATCAATCCGTTTTTCATGTTAAACTGAAAGTATCCTGTAATTTGTAACAATTTATCAATAATGTGGCCTTCTATCTATCTATCTATCTGTCTATCTATCTATCTTTCAAATACAAATTATGTATACTCTTCATTGATATTAAACCTAAACTAAAGGGAATAGAAAGGGCATGGAATCTGCTCAACTAGGTTTGTTCTCAGGCTGATAAGCAAATTGAATCTAGTTTAGTTAACTATCATCTTTTCTCTGTACCACTTATCCTGTCAGGGTTGTGGAGGGGCTGGAACCTATCCTAGCTGACTCTGCAAAGGGCGGGTCCACCCTGGACTGGTCCCCAGCCCGCACGGGGGTGACATGTAGAGACAGACAGCCACTTTCACACACAGTCACACCTAAGGACAACTCAGAGTCATCAGTTAACCTGATGAGCGTGTTTTTGGTCTGTGGGAGAAAACCGGAGCACTAGGACAAATCCCACATTCACGGGAAGAACATACAAACTCCACACAGAAAGGCTCTGACCAACCGAGCAGCCAAACCAGCAGTCAAGCATTCAAAATACAGCACTCTAACTTTTTCAGGACCTCAGCATCAGCTGGTAAATGTGTGGTCGGTTTGCAAAGTCGACTGTGGCTGATGTTAGCTGTTGCTTGCACATCTAGACTCCTCCTTTCAGTTTAATGTCCTTGAGTTTTGTTTGTGCCTGTCAGGTGGTTGAATGTGGGTGTTAAAGATACATCCTTTGACCTGTTGCTATTTAGTTACCCCAATTAAACTGTTTTTCTAGCCAACCTAATTAAGTGCACATTCTTAGGTCGGTAGATTTGAAATGTTTTGGCAAAGCATGAACTAACATCATTTTGTTTATAAAGGGATTATTTATGTTACTGGTCGAAATCAAACCATATTGATAACAGTTTCATAGGGTTACAAATATTAAAGTCTTAACATCCATTATCAGGTAAAACATTGTTTTTTATAATCAAAAATCACAGGCAAACTCCAGCACACTGTCTACATTGCACAAGAGGACAACATTTGGAGAAGTGAGGGGAACTGACAAAGAGCATTGGTTCCGTTTAGGCTGCTCAATTATGGCAAAAATACAATCATGGTTACTTTGATTGATGCTGAGATAATGATAGTTAAAAAAATTGTATTTCATCACAGCGACACATACATTTCACATACATTTACCAAACCTTAACACTCTTTATGCATCAACGTAATGAGGGCTTTAAAAATCAAGCAACAAATCAAAATAAAATAGTGAAACTATACACAGACACCAATAGTAATGCATAAAATTATAAAAAAACAGAAATTATTTGTTTTTCAGGAATCTTTTGATCCCAATTGTCTTGTTTTGATGACTGTTTGGGGTCAATAATATAACAAATTTAAAATGCAATTAATTTCTTAGCCCTGGTTTTCACCCATCTTTTCAAATCTTGCCAACCTACTTATGCCATTAAACCAGTTTGCGCTTCGTCTCCTTTGACTTAAAAAAGTTTCTCTATTAGATGAAACCACTTGTCGTTGAAATAGGGATTTTTTTTTAACCATTTTAACACGTTCTTTAGGAACTTAGATAAATTGGATATGTTCAGTAAGCAGAAATGTTGCCTTACTGTTTTTGTGCACTTTAGACAGTACATAGGAGGAGTTTGTGTTTTTTAAGAAATAACTACAAACTTATATATTGTTTGTCAAGGACGTCTGTATTTGCTGCCAAGGTGTTAAAGAGATATCAACATTCTTTATCTTTACTGAATCATAAAAAGTACATAATTCAGGTGTTGTGGCAACCATCTGTTATTTTATTGCTGAAAAAGTGCACAGATATGTTGTGTATTACCTTTAAGATAAATGATATCAAGGCAGTATTTGTAGAGCACATTTCCCTGCCCTAATTGTAGACATAGTTTCTGGCTGTGTCTGTCTGAGTCACTCGTTACCTGGAACAAGCATGTAGCTACAAGCACAGACGACCTTCTGTTACCCGATCTTGTGGGATCTTAACACAGACTTACTACAGCTGAAACTGCACTGAACTACAGCTACATATGTTTTAAAACCTTAACAGACACAGGTCAATAAAATCTAAATCAGGGGTGGGCAATTAGTGGAACAGTTTGCCAGATGCTGCCTACAGACAGACAGTTAGATTACAATATAAAGAAATATATATGTCCATAAAGAAAACCTGACAAACTCTGCCATGACGGCCATTAGCAATATTTAAAAATAGAGCTGTTATATCCTGCGATTGTTTCTGTGAAACTCCCTTTTATGAACTTTTCATACTTAAAATAAAGATGTAAGTAGAATAAATTCTGATAACCAGTAAATGCTCTCTTACTTGCAACATAATTGCTGAAACTTGCTCGAATTCTGTGTTTAGCTCGTTAGATTAAGTTTTTCTTGTTGTTTTTGTGTTAAAATATATACAATTGTTAATACTGGAAACTCTTATCACAGTTGTATACAGTATATATATATATCATTATTATTTTAGAAGATATTGAGATCATGATAATGAAAAAAGATTACTCACCGTTTTTAAAACTCGCACCACATGCTTGCTTTGAACATATGGGCTTTTTGCACTATCATTTTGAACATAACAGAAAGGAAAGTATGAGAAATATAAAATTACAAACACCTCAAAATAATGCTGAAAAAAGCTCAATCTGTCATGTGGCAAAGTGATATTTTAATCTTGATCTCTCAGTTTTCATAACTGTGGAAGGCAGTAATCAAAGATTGAGATCAAAACTCGATTAATTGCCCAGCTCTACCTTCTTGTATCCTTCAGATAGCGATAATTTGGCCCCCCTGGCAATGAGGATAACCTGACCTAACCTAAGTGTGGCCCTCTTGGTAACCAAACATGCTGCTCACTGACCTAAATAGTTTTGTATGAAGAAAAACTAACAGATGAATAGTAAGTTGCAAATAAGAGAGAAAATTAGGGACAGATGAGTTTACACATCTTTCTGTGTCACACACAAAAATATCAGTCATACCAGCTGTAATGAAAAACAAAGCCCCCTGCCTGAAGAATCTACCATGAAACTCCACTCTGACAACACCACACACACTGACGCCCGGGGGAGTAAAAGTGGGCGGGGTCAGCTGAGGCGCTGAAACACAACGCGACACATCCCTATGCAAAGCCTCGGGGCAGAAAAGACAAGGGAGTGGTGCTTCAGCCAACAAGAACAGCTCTGGTGTTAAGCAGCCAGACAAAGCAGTTCATCTCTGTACAAATTCTGCTCTTTCAAAACCTGAAGTTCAACTCTGATTACAGCTCTACGCACCAGCAGCAGCAGTGAGGGGGTTATTTATGAGTTTTATGAGTCGGTTTGTGCCAACACAGCAGCTTGACTTTGTGGATTTAAGCCCTGACTTGTTTTATTATTTGCGTGGAGGAAAGATAAGCCACAGAAACAGAGCTTCAAGGAGGGTCATACCTCCCCCTGTTTTTGTCCGTTAAGGTCTCTGCTTGTTTGCTTTGCCATGTTTGGAGACACCTGGTATCTTCAGTGTATCTACTGTGGCTGTAAAAATTGGCACATGCCCTCACGTAAGAGAGCACATGCACACAAAAGCACATTGCACCCTTGTAGAGTGCTCTGAGAAGAATCTTGTTGCTGCCTGTCAAACATCTGAAAACACTTGTAAGCAGCACAGTGAGGGCATTGTGCTGCATGAGCCATGTGTCCCATGCAGGAATCAGGATGAAGAGGGTCTCTGTGGTGGGCAACACTCATGCCGCAGCAATGTGGAGATAAAAAATACAAGATTATTTGGGTCCGTTGAGCTTCACTCTAAGGAGTTTGTTTGAATAGCCTGTTTTAGAGTTCATTTGAATCATGCAAATAAGAACTAAAGTAGGACTTGATGTCTAAGAGTGGGAATCTCACCTGCTCTCCAACAAAATGTCACTGTTGGCTCCTTCTTGGGGCAGCAGAAGCTCAGCCCAGAAGGACTTGGGCTGGGAAACGAAGAGTGGCCAGCTCAAGCCCCGACTGAACCATGTTTGAAAGTTGGTTTGGTAGCCGGAGAGGTGCCTGCTAACTTCCTGGGCACTGCCGAAGTGCCCTTGAGCAAGGCACTTAGCCCCAAAACTGCATGGTAGCGCTTCTTCAGGAGTAGCAAGTCTTCACTCTGACATCTCTCCATTAATGCATGATCGTAGGACTTGTTTGTACATGTACATGTGTATTTCAGCGCATATGTGTGTAGCATGGCTCAGTAACAGAGTGTTAAAAATTTAATTTCCCCATGAGGGATTATTAAATTATATATCTTCTTCTATGTTACTTCTGGGCTCATTAACAAGGTGCACATTAGGGCTGAACGATATGGACAAAATTTCATATCTCGATATTCATGCCAGATATCTCAGTATCGATACAATACGATATGACTACGGTTCGGTGAAAACCAAGCATTGTTCAGAAAAATAAATACATTATAATATAAAAGAATTTTGAAAGTGCAGTTTTAGCGCAGGGGAAATCTATATCATTTATATTGTTGCTTTTCAATATTAATATCTTAAATGTTCAAATCTCGATATCGATACGATGACAATATCTTGTTCAGCCCTAGTGCACATCATAAACACCATCATGAAAATACATTGTTAAGCAGTGATGTAGTTGGTCACATGGCTGGTGAAATTAGTTCACTTCAAAGTGCCATTTTTGAAATAATACACATATTAGGCTTTAGTGACAAGTCTATACCATGACTTATTGCAGAATAATTCAGGAAATAGCAATGATTTCTGAATATTTACAGTCATTATTTTTGCCTAAATATAGAAATGCAGTCAATATCTTAATGTTTTTTGCCAATCGATGTTACTCGGCTGTTTGACAAGGAAAAACATTCAAAAGTATTAATGTTTGATATCACAACTGGGGTGCAACATAACTAGACTTACCTCATTGAAATTCAGAAACAATCTAGTCAAACATTTTATGTCAATCTCCAGTTTAATTATTTTCCAGTTTATTTTTTTGTCAAGATTGTTTCCTCAGTTAAAGTAGCATAAAGCAATGCCAAATCTGCTAGCCTATTAACTGCATTTTCCATTATACGTTAGCATCAAGCTAACAAGCTCTTTGGTTTATCAGGTTAACCTCTGAGAATCTTTGAATTTTCTTGAAATTTTCCTTGAAAGAGTCTGTGCTCTGTGAAAGCTGTAGACCACTTCAAGGAAAGTCATTTTATAACACACATCTGGTGTTGGAAAGGTTCTTTAAATTGACTGAGCTGTTAACCTCATGATATTAGAGGACTCAGATAATAATCATTGTTCACACTAGTAACTGCGTTTCAGGCCATATTTGGAATCTCATAGGAGTATAGCCTCAACAGGGTATTTATCTGGCTACAATTAAGAATTTCTGACTTTGGCAATCAAAGGGGATGTGCCATCATGGTGACTTGTGTTTCCTTTACAGCATGTCATTCCTTAGTCTCTCTCCTCATTATCATACTCCAGGGACTTTCCTGTCAAAGGCATAACAAGGTGTTTATACACATGGAGAGTCAGACTTCTTTCACAGTTTCTTTTGGAGGTGTATTGAATTGTTTAGTGCTTCAAAATCTAATCACATGAGACCAGAATAAAACTGTCATTAAATCACCACATACAGTAAAGTGTGTTAGAGAACTGAGCGAGAGGTTGATACTGTATTAAAAATGAGCTCATGTAAGAGGTGTAACACAAACTTGCACCAACAAGTGGGACTGTAGTTACACAACCTGGAGCTCAGCCCAAATGCAGCTACACACAATCAGGAAGAATCCAAAAACTTTTGTGTTAGGAGGACACAGGAGACAGGTTGAGTGGATTCAAGTAGTGATAAGAGATATTTTATTAGTTTGGTTTAAGTGATTTTCTTTGATTAAATTGCAAACTGCACGAACACACTTGCACACGTTCAGTCAGCAGAGTGTGAACCTGACAGGCAGGTTCCCTGGCTGCCATGCGTCAGCGGCAGGCTGCTCTCACGACTGTATGGGCGTAGGCCCGGGGTGAAAGGTCACTCAGGCTGGATAGCATTCCTCGCTTACAGCTGTCTCACTTCATCCTCTCTCCCCCCATGAGCCTCTGCTGCTGCTGCTCTGTGTTGTCATTTTTAAGTCAGGGTCTATGTAGAAAGGAGGTGTATGTGCTTAATTGTCATGCTGCAGTTTGGAGCCAGGCAACATATGAAGTCTGTGAGATATATTGATTTATTTTTAATGAGATATGGGGTACAATCAACCTTGTGCAGCAGCTTGATCCCTCTGATTCAATGTCTGTAATCAAGCAGATCCATCTTGCCAAGCTCCAGTCTACAACAATTGTGCCCGGCCCAGAGTGGCATGGCCTAATCAGCATTGTTTAGAGCAGGAAGAGGTGGGAGATACAAGCAAGACAGCAGCAGGAAGTGAATTCACTTATAGAGATTAGCATAGATGCTAACAGCTTCAGAAGCAGTTTTATCAGACAGTGACCACATTTCTTTATGAAAATCTACTACTGTATCTGTAACCTCTTTTTTGTTTGTTTTATTTTCAGGTTTGCTTCAGTGTTGTCTGAATAACAGGAAGCCAAGATGGCAATGAGTAAGTTATACATAATTTATCTCTTTTTTATTTCTCAGTGCATTTAATGATGTATTTTTTTTCCCATTATTTCTACAATCGAAAAAGCAGTGCATTTTGTGAAGCTCTTCAGTCATGCAATTTCATGTTCAGCTTTTATTGCACCATATTATTCAACATTATCTCCAAAAGGGAGCATTCAGAGCTTTGATCTTGACCTTTCCTACTTCCAGCTATTGTTTTCATGTATTTATATTGAAGCCACTTCCCAAATACAAACAAGAAGTAAAGGCTACTTCTGTCGAGCAGTTCCTCTGTGTGGTGTAGAAAGTCATCATGTGGGGAGTAAAATCAGGGTTTAAAACCTGAAAAACAAACACATTTTTGTAAATAAAGTAATGGAAATACTTGATATGAAACAAACCTCTTTCTTTCTGTTGATCAAACTTTTTCCTGACTTTGCCTGAAACCTTAACATCTCTCATTAAATCTCTTCCTGCTTTGCAGTGGGTGAGGCTGAGAGCGGCATCACAAAGGTGATGCAGTGGCAGAGGACAGAGTATGACATTGACTCCGGCATCCAGTCAGGAGCCAACACTATCAGAGATACCGACGGCGAGTACACCAGCAAGCACTACACCATGACCACCACCGTCACGAAGGAAGAGCCTAGTAAGACAAGAGGACCCTCACTAACTCTATGCTATGTCTTTGCCGGAGGAATGTAGACCTCATACATAGAGAGCCAAAGTCCTCATGAAACTATTGATCTCATCATCTCTGTTCTCCACAGGTGCAGAGTATGCTACCAGAGCCATGAGAATTCGTGAAGCAATGTTTCCAGAGACCATCGGGACCACCACCACCACCACACTCTTGTCCACTCAGATAGACCCGTCCCAGATGACCAACGTCCAGAAGCTGGCAGAGCCTTCCCAACAGCTCAAGGAGGCCATCATCCATCTGATCAACTACCAGGATGACGCTGAGCTGGCCACCAGGGCCATTCCTGAGCTCACCAAACTGCTCAACGACGAGGACGCGGTAATAATGAATACAAATTCACTTTTAATCAAGCACAAACACAGTTTAAAATAAAATCACAGCCTTTACAGACTGGATGTGTGCTGGCTGTGCATGCTGGTTTACATTTTTGTAAGCATACTAACATGTGGGACTGTATGTGAGAGCGTGGGTGATGTCTTATGCTTTCTCACGTTGCCGCGGAATGGATTATCTAGTGTAGGGGTGGGCAACTTTGACATTGTTACATACTGTTGGGCACTCTCAGTGAGGGAAAACATTTTAGACTTTTAGACTTTGCTCCTCTGCTTTTCTCTGTTTCTTAATGAAAATGATTTATTTTACTATAATTTTCAGCTGCTGTCTTAATATTATTTATCCTTAGAATAAAAATTTTGGAGAATAGAAACTACGCGCAGCCACTTGAAAGATGTTGTTTATATTTAAAAATGAGCTTCTGTCATTCATATTTCTTATCAGGTCGTGGTCAACAAGGCAGCACAGATTGTCAACCAGCTCACTCGCAAAGATGCGTCTCGGCGTGCAATGATGCAGTCTCCGCAGATGGTGTCTGCAGTGGTGCGAGCAATGCAGAACACAAGTGACATGGAGACAGCGAAGGCCACAGCCAGCATCCTGCACAACCTGTCCCACCAGAGAGAGGGCCTGCTCTCCATCTTCAAGTCTGGAGGCATCCCTGCTCTGGTCCGCATGCTCAGGTACTTGGAGGGGAAAAGGGAAAAACACAAATCATTGTTTTTTTTTTCAATTAATTATTTGTAATTATTGTTAAATATTGTTGCAGACCATGTTACAGAGCAGTGGTTTTCAAGCTTTTTTAAACGGAGCCAAAATCTCAAGTCACATCTTATTTATATCCACTTGAAGCAGCACTACGTAGTTTTTCCACCTTAATATAATATTTCTCGAGTCATTGTGATGGTACATCACCTTACAACACGTAGAATGACACCTCTGTCATGGTCTGAGGGGGTCTGTATCGCCTTCACTGGCGCTATGTAACTTCAAGGTGGATGGTTGGAATCCTTCCACACTGAAAACTACACATCTTTACAGCTTTGACTGCTTTACGGCATACGTCACTTCCCCCTCCTTCCCAATTCATTTAAAAGACGGAAGTCGAGGCGAACGTTAAATATGCTGACTAATCAGAGCTAAAGTCCTGAGGGGGGCAGCAATACGCCTTAGCTGCATCTAGTCTGCCGGAAATTAAAAGAAGAAGAAGAAAAGCTAAACGTAGAGTTGTTATGGCAGAAGCAGCGAAAAACCCAAAGAAACGAAAAGTTTATCAGAGGAGACAAACAAAAGAAAGCGGGAGAGTAACAAGCTAAATGCCCGGACAGGGATAAACATTGGTCCAGCGTTCACTCGCTGGTGTGAGCTAAAAGACGAGGAGGGATGTCCGACCGATGCTGATTTGGCCCTGTTATTGTTGGACTTGTAAGTACATGTTGCTAACAACTGACAGCTGACGCTTGAAAAGTGATTTATTTGAATAGAAACATGATCAGACTGTACCTTATCAGTCCACATGGTTTATTTGTCTCTCGGGACATCCTGTCGGCTCGCTTTTTCTCCCTCTGTATGTCAGCAAATGCACGTTGGTGTGAGGTGCTCTGTTTTACGACTGTGCAGTTACACTCAACGACCATAGAGGCCCCTAGAGAGCTAAAAGCTGGAATCTTACATAGTGCAGGTTTAAGATAACTTTAACATGTGCTTCAGTACCTTTTTGTCTTACATGTTCATTTTTATCTTTTAATGCTTGGTTAAGTCTGACAAATGACTTTGGACTTGTGTAATATAGATTCAAGGATTTAGCAAACTTTTCAATTTTTTAGACTGGATGGGTGACAATCTTTAAGATTAGATGAACTTATAAATAGTGGAGACAAAAGTTATCCCTTACACTTGCTGTGCTAAGTAAACAGCAAAAGATGATGCCTTCTTTGTGGTTGGTAATGTTGGTTTTGAGTGACAGTATTTTCTGTTGTTTGTTGATATCATTACACCTGAAGTATGAATTAATTGAAAACAAATTCAATAGTTGTTTGGTAGTTGTAATAATGACTAATGGTTGTATTAATCCTCAAGGCACGGCAGTGCGCAACGCTGCACCATCTGAGAACCACAGTTAAAGAGCAAGCACAAGGCAAAGAAAAGTCCTTTTTTAATGTCCTTCATGCAGAACCACACTCCTTTGTTACTGGCCATCTGCTCGTAAAAGAACAATACTTGCATAGAATTTTACTTTAATACAATTAGAGGTGTCTCTTCAAACCTTTTTAAGTGAAAGTAGTGAGTATTTTGAGCACTCAAACCAGGTTATGTCAATGAATCAACCCTTTATTAAGAGAGACTGCCTCCAGAATTTGGGAGTGGAGAGGACAGAATGGCCTGCCAGCAGTTGCCAGCATTGAACACTTGTGGGATTAGCTTACTTTTTATGCTAGAGCGACCAACACAACCTTGTTGGCAAATGCTGGTTAAGGAATTGGTTGCCAGCCCACAGCAGCATGTAACCAGCATTAAGAGGAGGTGCCAGGCTGTTATGGCTGTGTTTGGTTCTTCCACACGCTACTGAGGCTCCTATTTGTTTGATTAACTAATTGATAAATTGCCAATGAGTCTTGTTTCTTCAGATTTCAATCATCAGTCCAACAAAAAAACACCAAACTAGAACCAACAGCAGAATGAGCTGTTTGGGATTGGCAGAGAGGATCTGGCAATGTTTCATTTGCACAACGCTCATGCTCACATGCTCATCCCTCAAATGCAGGTTCCTGATAAATGTGGCTCCATTAAAAGGGAAATGAAGATTTTTTTTACCACAAGGCATTGGTACAACAAAGAAATGACCTACAAAACACCAATTTCCTTTCTTTTTGTGCTACTTTTCCCATACATCTACAGAAATCACCCAAAGTACAAGTTGGACTGCTGACTCAGTAACACTAAATAGATGTATATACGTAGTTACTTTCCACCTCTGATGAAAATGTATTTACTGCTCCAGGATATGCCTATTTTATTCTTCACCTGTTTTTATCTCTTAGCTCCCCGATGGAGTCTGTGCTTTTCTACGCCATCACCACGCTCCACAACCTGCTGCTGCACCAGGAAGGAGCCAAGATGGCCGTGCGTCTGGCCGACGGCTTGCAGAAGATGGTTCCCCTGCTGAATAAGACCAACCCTAAGTTCTTGGCTATCACCACAGACTGTCTGCAGCTGCTGTCCTATGGAAACCAGGAGAGCAAGGTGTGTTTATGTTTGTGTTATTGATGTTTCACTGAACAAAATGGTGGCGTCGCTTCATACCATCTGAGTTTTGTTATTTAATTTCATTCTGGATGTCGTGCTTGTATGTGCATGCTGATTGTTTTGGGTGCGGCATGTGAACAGAGTTATTCAGATGCTGGCACAGAGAGGGTTTGGGGTGTGACTGAAAAGTTGTAAAACTGGAGATGATTAACTGCTGTTTACCTGCCTGCACAGGTCAAAGCTTTGTGGAAAGATTTTCTTTACAAACGAAAGTCCTAAGAATACACACTATATTCCCTTTGATAGACACTGTATACCAGCAGTCACCAACTTTTTATAACTGAAGATCTCCCATGATGCTAACAGAGAACGCTACCTGCACAAAATCAGCAAGAAATCACAACTAATAAATACTTTCCAATGACCATTTTTTTATTTTACAAACATTTAAGCCTGTAGATCAGCCTTTTTCAATCCATTGATGTGACAAAGGGAAGTAATATAATCTCATCATCGGTGTATTTGAAGTCACATTTAGATTTTATAACTTATGCAGCCTACTACAACAGAGCCCATGACTCAGAGAATTAAAGACTGGAACAATGTAGGCAAAAACAGATATTCCACATTATCATTATTCTGCTCATACTCAAAACTAATGAGGAAAAGTGAAGTTATTTAGATCTAATTAAGCTTGCATAGCAGCTGGATTTACAGATCAAAACAGGTCATAGATACATGAATCAGTCCATTAAGAGAAACAGGATAGGTGGATAGATAAACAATCTATTCTAGTCTAGTCAGGTCAAAATCAAACAAACCTATTAAAGATCTACCATAAATATCTAAAGATAAAGATTCAGCAGTGGATCTATTAGCTGGTGAACCTTGCTTTATACAACCTAAGTTATGATGATTTAGATTTTTTATATTTTTGCTTTGAGTTTTTGTTTTGTTATTCCAGTTCAGTTTTAATATGTTCCTAAAAAATGGTTTATTTATTTATTTTATTTTATTTCAGGGTTTTTGTAAAAAAAAAAACAAAAAAAAAAAACATAATTTTAGTTTAGTTCTTATTACTTTTAATGTCCGTTTTTGTCCTATGTTGACAAAGTTCTCAAGATATGGAAAAACCTATGAAATTAATAACCAAAAAGGGGGAAAAATGTTTTAAAGTCAAAATTCATCCAATATGGAAACCAGCTTGAGACGGTATGAGCCACTTAGAATGCTTTTGTTTTAGATTAAAACAACGGACATGTTACCCATAAATACCTCCACCATGGAGGTAATGTTTTTGCTGGCATGTATGTGTTTGTTTGTTTATTTGTCTGTCCATCTGGCTGTCTGTGAACAAGATAACTCAAAAAGGTCTCAATTAATTTTTATGAAATTTTCAGAGAATGCTGGTCCTGGCAAAAGTAAAAGGTGATTAGATTGTTGGTAATGATCCAGAAGATGCAGGTCAGGGATTTGCTCATATTGTGCAATCAGCCTTTTTTCTGCATTTTTGATCGTTGTCAGAAATTCCTTGGCTGAGTGTGGACTCTGAGCATTTTCAGTTCTACTAGTTTTGTGTTATTTTACCTTCTGTAAACATGTAGTATATAAAGTTAGGATTATTTTTGTAACATCTCATTTCAGGTAAGTTTCACAAAATCCTTTTTATATCTCAGTTTTTCTTATTTCTTAAGTTTTCTCAGCTAAATAACCTCATAGGTGAAGGTTTCTGTATCACCTCAAAAGGTACATTTATTTTGCCAGCAGTAGTTTAGCATTTGCATTTATACTCTTTGTTTCTTGTTTCTCATTGCGTTCATGTGTCCGGTTTCACTTGAATGTATGGCTGCTCATTGTTCATCAGAAACTTTGTAAACTGTACCTCCTGTTGTCTTGGCAAGGATATTTTTGAAACAGAAAATTTTTGTCTCGGTGTGTTTTACTTCCCTGGTTAAGTGAGTCACAGCAAAACTCATTCACAGCTCAAGACAGACCCAGACAAATACATTAGAAACAGACATTACTGTGTGTGAGAACAAATATTGATCCACTAAAACAAGTCAGAATAAAGTGCTTTCAAAGGCATCCACTCAATAGTTTAAAATCTCCTTTCATGGTTTAAGTCCATTATATTTTACTGGCTTGGTTGAGTAAAGCTGTAGATGCAGGAAGAAAAGTGTCTGCAGCATTTGGTTTTACCCTGAGGGGCAACAAACTGACAGCCAAATGGAAGAAGGTGAACTCAGCGTTAAAAAATGAGAACAGTCCTGGAGAAGAGACTTTGCCTTTTGCTGCAGGAGTAAATAATAGTGACAATAATCACAACTTGACCTTAATACTAACACATACTCTCTTTCTTTCCCTCCACATAGCTGATCATCCTCGCTAACCGTGGTCCAGAGGGTCTGGTTCACATCATGAGAAACTACAACTATGAGAAGCTGCTCTGGACCACAAGCCGTGTACTCAAAGTCCTCTCTGTCTGCCCCAGCAACAAACCTGCTATTGTGGAGGCTGGTATGTAATAGGTGTTTTCTGTGTGGTAACGCACCTGTGTGTGTTTTTGAAGGCAGCCGTACAGGTGTGTCAACTTTTCAATACCCGAGTTGCCTCTTGTCAGCTCTGTGACAGAACAGTATATGAGATTCAGCTGAGAGCTGAGAGGTCTGACCCCTGTGTGTGTTTCTGCAGGTGGGATGCAGGCTCTGGGGAAACACCTGACGGGGTCCAGCCAGCGTCTGATGCAGAACTGTCTGTGGACGCTCAGGAACTTGTCTGACGCTGCCACCAAGCAGGTTTGTGTCCACATGCACAACCCCTCCCCCTCTTTAGTTGAGAAAAGATGTGTTACATAATTATCTGTCTTATAATCCTATGAAAATGAACGACTATTTGAAAACTAGATCACCTGTTACTTGCACAGCAGTTGGATCCTCCTGATTCACTGAATGTAATCAGACAGATCCATACGAGGTGAGAGCTACGAGCTACACGACAGCAAAGATTAGCATAGATGCTAACAGCTTCAGTTGCAGTTTTAACAGATACATTCTGTATTTTTTTATTATATGAAAACAAAAATATTTCTATTCAAAAGATATTTTTTCGCTCCACCTCTGACATGTTTAGTGGAGAGGTTTTTTTCTATGAAGTGGCTTACTTTTTGTACTTCACACTGCTGCAGTAGCACCCACCTACTACATCATCTGACTGGCCCGTAATGAATGTGAGTGATGGGACAATCGTCCAGTCACCTGCCAGATATGCTTTTGGAAGGTTCAGCTCGTTCCCAAACACTTTCTATGGGCTTTTGCCCAGATAAACTAGTGAAAAATAGTAACGGTTCATCTGGTGTGTCAGGTTACATGATACAGTCCCCAGTGGACAACCAAAACAGCTGAGAAGTCAGGCTGTGTCCACATAGTGGAAGAGCCCCATCATAGGCCAGTTTCCTTCCTTACCTCAGAATACAGTTGATAACATCTGCAAGGTCCCTTCAAGCGAGTAATCAAAGTAGATATGTAAAGACAAAAAGGGAGATTACTGGGTCTTTGCACTCTTTGCACTCAAGGCCACCCCTGAGGAAGTCAGCTGCCTAGTCTGGCCCCCCCTTTAAAAAGTCTGGCCCTGGCACAGTTTAGGTGACAGACGGGAAAGTCCAGCTAGTCCTGCTTTATAACGCCTTCCTGTTGAGCTGTTTAGAGGCCATCGGAAGTCATCCTCATATAAGAGGCCTTAGGGACAAACAAGGACAAAACATTATTAACACTATTTTCTGATGATATCATCCTATTTTCAACTGATATTGAGAGCTCTCTGTCTTATCTTCTAAGTCTATTAAAATTACATTGGTAAGAATTGCTAAGAAAAGCTTATTCATCCTAAACTTTAAAAACAAGGTCAAAACAAAAGTTTACATTTGTACACCAACAACTGTACTTATACCTTAGCTTTAGTTACTTTTACTCATGCCAGTCTATTGCAAATATTGTCAGCCTGTTCCTGGGGTAAGAGAGTTGAAAAATATCACTGATATATCATGACATTTTGCTGCACAATACTGCACAACGTGTCCATCAATCGGCTGCCATCAATTCCACAGCTTCTTATTCAGCTCCAATATTTTTAATTTCAGAAAAAAATGTGCTTACAAAAATGTGGTTGTGGTTTTAATGGTATCTTTTAGTTCCTAAATCACTAAATCCATTAATACATCCCCCAAAACAGTTGGCGGAAGCAGTTTCATTAGGCAGGACTTTATGTTTCATCTGGATTACAGAAATCCACCTGTCAGCCAATATTTTCCAATATTTAATACGAAAACAGAAATGTTGGGGTCAAACCAAGTGATGGAAATCATGCCAGCCCTAGAAAGAGTAACCAAAATATCTCAAGCGGTCAGTGTGGCTGGAAGCAGTATGGGCTACAGGGACTGAGCTCACTTTAGGCAGAGAGATACATACAATGTGTAAACATAAAGCCAGTAGAGCAGTGATATAACTAATGATATGTTGATCAGACTAAAATATTTCTGTTGTTTTGAATTATATTGAAATTTGGCCCCCACAATGTATGTTTGGCCCTTGGACTATGTTTTTGATGACCCCTACTATACAGACACTTTCCAGCACAATCTTAATATTTCATTTGTTAATAATTTATATAAATATCAAGCCTTTTGTCTCTAGTTGGCAGCAGGCATTTGACACTCAGTCTCTCTGTCCATTTATTGTTTTTCATTTCTATCAGTGAGGCAGACATTAAAGTTTATTCACGTTGCAGGGACCATACTTTACAAAAACATCACTGCAAATTGTATTTTTTATGCATAGAATTTTTGGGTTCTTGAGCATAGAAATAAAAAGAAATATATTAATTTGTTAAAAGCCTGTTTATAGTATTGTGACGTGTAAATCCTGTTGTTACACTGTAAAGTGATAGTGTCATATTGACAGACTTTTGCCAACACACAGCCCTATATAAGGGGTAGGGAAAGATTTTAAAACAAAACAAATTAGCTACTTACACCATCAGGCAGACTTTATGTTCAGAATTAATATTCTGTCTGGATTTCACTACAAGTGTAAAGTTTGGCTCAAACTTCCAAAGTTAATATCATTTTCTTTGCAGTTCAATCTGGATTTCTAGCACAGATGTTGATATAGAAGCTCTCGCACATTTTAGATTAAAATTTAAAACATAGATAAATAAATAGCCATCGATCAATAATTGTCTTCCTCTTGTTTCCAGGAGGGAATGGACAGCCTGCTGCAGACGCTGGTCGGCCTTCTCAGCTCAGACGACATCAACATGCTCACCTGCTCCACCGGCATCCTGTCCAACCTCACATGCAACAACGCCCACAACAAATCCCTGGTCACCATGAACAACGGAGTGGAGTCTCTGATCCACGCCATACTGCGCGCCGGTGAGAAGGAGGATGTGACTGAGCCCGCTGTTTGTGCCCTGCGTCACCTGACCTCCCGCCACCAGCAGGCTGAGCTGGCACAGAACGCCGTGAGACAACACTATGGCATCCCCGCCATCGTCAAGCTGCTCAACCAGCCCCACTATTGGCCCGTCATCAAGGTAGACAGAGATGTTTGAAAATCGAACTACATTTTTCTTATCAAATTACATCTGCAGCAGTTTGTTGGCTCTTCTGATAAAGAACAGCTGCTCCAAACATCACTTGGTGCAATAAATATTATGATCCTTGGAGCTCTAACAAGTGAAAGATAGCAGGATGAGATTTTTTTGTTAAAAAACACTACTATATGGTAGGGCTGGGTATTTCCTGCAACCTCACGATATGATGTGTATCCCAACACTGATATACATGAATTGTGAACATTGACTACACTTTTAACATGATTTCCCATGAGTTTTGACTTTTATTACAAGAAGAAAAAGAACAAGGATGAGTTTTAAATGATTATACGACTTAAGAAACTTAAATTCAGGTCCTCAAAGATGGTAGACTTAAGTTTAAATCTGGAACATGTGCTTCATCATGTAGTTTGGCTTCTACTTTGAACTGTGCCGTTGTTAACATTACCCAAAGTGTACTGACATCAACTGTCAAAATATTAAGGCTGTATCGTTTCTGTAGAATCTGTATGGATACACGTATCCCCAAGAAGTGCGTGATGATATTTTGTCATGTCGATATTTTGAGCACAGGCCTACTATATGTGCATAACAACATTATAAACAGGAATAGACTTAGCCACAGGGGACTTTAAGAACTGACACAAGCCAGAAGTTCTTCCCATAAACTGTTTAGACAAATTTGTGAAGCAAATGGCCTAAAAGGAAAATCCTGACCAAACTGTTGGTGTGAGACAGATGGAGAGACGGGATGTCAGATTAGGCTCCAGGCCAGACCTTCAATCAGCCTTAAAGAGCATAAAATGCTTATGACAGCAGGAACAGTGTGTTTGACACAGCCTGACAAAGAAGGGAAAATAATCATTTTATTTGACGGAGAAGCTTTAAGCCTCATGTCAGATATGTTCCACTGAAAAACCAATAAGACTGAACATATCCTGACTGTTTCCATGCCCCTCTTCTTCCCTGAAGGCTGTGGTTGGCCTCATCCGTAACCTGGCCCTGTGCCCTGAGAACCAGGCCCCTCTGAGGGACGCCGGAGCAATCCCCCGCCTGGTCAACCTACTGCTCAAAGCCCACCAGGACGCCCAGAAGCACGGTTCATCCGCCCAGCAGACATACCAGGTACGTGAGGAGCTGCTCCGAGAGGAGGCTCCAGATCTCTGCCAAAACAGCTTGTGTGTTTTAGGGATTTGTGGAGCAGCAGCAGTGAATTATTGAAGGTTTTCTGTATGCTTGGGTAACATTTGTGCTTCTGATGCGGTTCCTCAGGATGGAGTGAGGATGGAGGAGATAGTGGAGGGCTGCACAGGAGCCCTGCACATCCTGGCCAGAGACCCCATCAACAGAGCAGAGATCGCCAACCTGCAGACCATTCCTCTGTTTGTCCAGGTAACAGAGGACGCGCAAACTCTTTAGTTCATGCCTCTAAAAACCATATTAGTCATGTTCCTCCAGTTTTTACTCATTTCTTCCTGTCCCTCCGCAGCTCCTCTACTCTCCAGTGGATAACGTGAAGCGTGTGGCGGCAGGCGTGCTGTGCGAGCTGGCCCTGGACAAACCATCGGCTGAGATGATTGACGCAGAGGGAGCGTCATCACCACTCATGGACCTGCTGCACTCCAACAACGAGGGCATCGGTAGGACAATCAGATAATGTACTGTGATCGTTTGACCATAATGTAGCACTTAGTCAGTGTGGAGAGTAAGAATGAATTCACCTGCAGTTCATAATGGAAACTTCTTTAGGCATTAAATGAGTCACCATTTACTATAAACGACAGATTGAAGGGGAAATTAACATTTTGGGGGAAAAATGAGACAAAAAAATATGCTGCTTTGTTTGTTCTAGCTGTATAGGTCATTGCCTTCATGAAATATTCAAACAGCAGCACAAGTTTACTTTAATAATTTAACATGAACATACAGCAGATATCACTTTACACATTCAGCAAAGTGGCTGTTTGTGTTTGTTCCACATGAAATTAAGTTGTCAAATTTACCTCGTTAGAAAGTGCAAATGCTGGTTTTCAGTAGATTTTTATCATGGAGAACAAGAGCCGTTTAAAGGAATACAGATCTATGATTTTAGAACTGCAGTCATTATTCTGCAAGATTTAAACTCTAAAAATTATGAGGAGTAAGACATGCAATTTCAAATCAGCCATAGATTTAGTGATGATTTTAAAGGAATAGAGTTGAAAATGTACAAGATTTAAGTCCTGATTTTAACAAAGTTCAAGTAATTTATCCAAAAAAATAATGAAGTTCTAAATTAAAAGATTGCAGTCTAAAATTCATGAGAATGAGGTCATATATTTATAAAAATTTAGGTTATTATTTTGCATCAGAAGTAGAAGATTAAACTTCTATTTACAAGATGTTGGAAATGAAAGTGTAAAGTCCTAATTTCACTAGGTTGAAGTAAAAAAAAATAATTATAATGTTGGAAATTTAGTTGATAAAAGTTGTAATTTTACAAAATTTTAGTGTTCTGAATTTACAGGAATAAAGTGGATTTCTTTAAGATTAAGTTCAGAGTTCTAATATTAAGAGATTATAGTCTTTAAACTGAGACTCATACACATATTTTTTTATAAGCTTTTAAGCTTATAAAAGCTTTTAAATTTTATTTAAATTGTAAATTTAAATTTACAAGATTAAAGTTAAAAATTCAAGATTAACATACTAAAATAAAGTTATGTTATGACATTAGAGACATCATTTTACAAGACTGAATACTTGTGTATAAAAGAACTGAATGGTTAATTTGTTTTGTAAAAGTTTTTTTTAAATGTAAATGTTTTATGGTTATTTTAAAGAAGGAAAAGTAAAGTAAAAAGCTCAGTGAAAAGATTGTTACAGTAAAAACTACTAACAGTGATACGCTTTAACAAAAGAGATAATCTGTTTAGAATATAGAACTTAAAGGTTGATTAGTATATTTCACTTTTAAGTAATATCTATTTCACAAGTGACAAATGCTGCTCATACATGTTTGTTTCACAGCAAAACATTTTTCCTAGACACCCAATAATTTTCATTTACAGATTTATTATTGAAAATTAAAGGCAAACATTTCACCTCTTGGCATTGTTATCCTCTTTAACACTTCCTGTGGATCAAAACAAAGTCCTTGAAAGTCTTAAAATAAAAGTCTTATTTAGTCTCTTAATATAAATTGCACTTTGACAAAGACCGTCTTTATTTTGTCAGTTAAGCTGTTTTTCATATAGATGTTTGTTAATGTGACACTTAAGAGCATTTTCCACTCATTGGTACTTTATCTGTTTCCTTGTCAGTTAACCTGCACCATAACATATAAAACAGAGTTCAGGAGAACTGCGGGATATTAAACCTGTCCTTGTTTTTCCCTTCAGCCACTTACGCTGCAGCTGTGCTCTTCCGCATCTCTGAGGACAAAAACTCCGACTACAAGAAGCGCGTCTCTGTGGAGCTCACACACTCGCTGTTCAAGCACGACCCCGCTGCCTGGGAGATGGTGAGTGTGTGGCGCCCTCTGCTGCCATGACATGACACCTGAACAATAAAATATATATATATACACACACAGTATGTTTCATATCTGTAAGTCTGTGTTTTAAAATCACCCAACACATTTCATATTGGGCTAATGGCAGTTACAAAGATGATTGTTAAAGAAGCTGTTTATGTTCAGAATCCTTACACCGTAACCTTGAGGTATCACACCGCAGTCTATTAATAATCTTTCTATATATATAAGTGCTGCCTCTGTTTGACCTTTCCCCATCTCATGACCTCCCTGCAGGCCCACAACAGTATCCCAGCAGAGGGACCGTATGCAGATGGTGAGTAACTATGTCTGAAATGTGCACACTCAGCACATTCTCCATCTCTGGGTCACTCCACCACAGGGAGGGACTGCAGCGTGAACGTGCTGTAATCTGCAAACAGGAAGCCTCCCTGCTGCGGATCACATTTGACATTACTGCAGCTTCATTTCTGCACAGCGTGATCAATGACTACAGAGTCACCAATCACTGTCTGCTCATACTAATGTGTAACATACTGGCTTCTTATTAGTCATTATTAAATAATTATTCAGGGTTCCTGCAGATTCCTCAAAAGTCTTAGAGGATGTTAGATTCAATCTTTGATATTTAAGGCCATAAAAGGTCTTTAAAAGTCAAATTCTTATATAAGAGAGGTCTGGATTTTTAGATCAGTTGATCAGTCTTTACTTTTTATTTGTACAGCGCCACTTCATAACAAGCGTTTTCCCAAGTCACTTTACAACAGAGCAGGCTGGATACTCTTCATTTTATAGATACACATATATATAAATATATATTTGTATCCATCCAGGCAGAGACGAAGGGACTAAGAATAAGAATTTATGATAGAGACAAACCCATGGACGCCCAGATCATAAATCTGTCCTCATCACATTTGTCTCTGCTGAATATAGAGTCAATCAATCAATCTTTATTTATATAGCTCTATATTTGTCGAATATAAATTTATTAAAGGTAAGCCTCTAGAGATGTGGCAACTCATTTTCAAGAGAGTCCTCATGTCTATGTGGTTGTAAAGATAGTTACTATGGATATATAATCAATACAACCATGGATAGAGTGATCAATCAATTATTAAAATTAACATCTATTATGAACAGATGGCACCGATTAAGATGGTTTCTATACAAATAAAGATTCCTATTAGATCTACATTGGGTTATCGTAGGGGTTGCTTCAAAAACATGAGCAAAAGTGTTGTCTGCAACCTGAAGCTTGTAAATGTATTTTTTCAAAGTTTTCTCCTTTTTAGGGCTGCTTGCTTATGGCCTTCTTCTAGGTTGTAAAGACCTTTCAGAAGATATCTAGACAAACTAAGACCTGAAGTTTAAGGCTTTATTTCACAAGACTGGACCAGTTTGTGGAGATTTTAAAGCAATAACTGTTCTTATGGCACTAGTACTGTGGAGGCCTCTGCTGAGAAAGAGTGGGATCATAATAATCTACAAATCTCCTTAAGTAACAATGAATAAGTAGGGATTTGTGGATTTTGAGGAAAAAACTTTTGGCCCCACAAAACACGGTCATGCTGAGCTACATGTTAATGAGGATTTAATAATGACTAACAAGCAGACAGTGTGCTATAATCATCATAAAAGAGAATTTGTCCCTACGATGATACTGCTGCTCTTACGCAGTTAAATTACATTAATGATAAGAAAATAGGGCAGCACAGGTCCTATTTGCATCTGATTTAAATCTTTATTATGTTCCTTTTGTGTATCTGACGCTGCACCCACATTGTTCTGTACCTCATCTCACTATTATCCTTTCCCTTTAGTGCTACAGCCCCTTCTCTTTGTTTTTCACCTCGTACATTCTCACTGCCAAGTCCACAATGTTCTCTCTCTGCCAATCTCTTCTCTATCTGTCTTTTTATCCCTTACTAATTCCTTTTCCCTCCCTCTCCTCTCTCTCTCCTTGTATGGCCGTGGTCTTCTCTGTCTCCTCAACAGAAAACCCCTTTAGCGAGGAAAAGGATCAGCATCTTCTCTCTCTGTGATTCTTATGTTTCATAATAGTCCCCACATGGAGAAAGTGTTAGATAATCATCCACGAGCTTATTTCCACACTTCCTTTGCCACTATTATGACAGCTGCAGCAAATTACCCACTATAAATTAGGCTCCATGTGTTGTTCCAGTGCATTAAAATTGTAACTTATTTAATGTCTTGCAGAGCTGGATGGTGGCCTCCAAAGTTACGGAGGTTTTCAACCTGAAATGCCCATGGACGTCATGGATGGGGCCATAATGCACGATGAATACGCAGCCAGCATGGCCTACGACAGACAAGCGTACCCCGAGTACTGACCTTAAGGTACGTGTTTGCACAGGTTAACTCACCAGGGTGGGTTAGTTAACTTGGTTATAGCTCATATTTAATATTTCCAGTAAAACTAAATGATAACAAAATGCCTGTGTAATGTTGAAAACTATGAACTTAAACCATGTTAATCAGATTTGGTTGATGGTGGGAAGGTAGCAACATCTGCTCACAGGTTTTTTCTTATGCTTCTAATATGCAAAGCACTCTGGGATTGCTTTCAGCGCACACCAGAAAGATCACTCTTTTGTAGTGTATTCAATAAATATAGATTGAAAAGGATTTGGGATTTTGATATATTTATGTATACACTATGTTTCATTGTACTGTGGTACAATGACAAAGACCCGAGAGCAGCACATGCTGATCATATTTTTTAGAGCGAACTCTGCTGTATGTGTTTTTTACCCTATTTTATAGCCCTTTTCCACCAGCCCGCCTTGGCCCTACTCTACTCTACTCTACTCTACTTGGCTCTACCCGGTTTGCGTTGCGTTTCCACGGGCACAGTACCTCTTAAGACAAACCAGTGTTTAGTACCTACTCTGCTCTGGTTCCAAGCGAGCTGAGTCAATACCAAAAGGTGACGTCGACCGACTGCCGGCTACTGATTGGTCAGAGAATGTCGTCACCGATGAGTCATGAGCGCAACGCCCAAAACAGGACTGGACATAAGAGGATGAGAGCAACCAGCCATTTTTAAAAAACATCTGCAAGAATGCTCTCACGCAAAGTTTCTCCGGGGTCCAATAATGAGGTCCAGACCCTTTGTTTTGGGTCGCGGGTTGTTTTGTCGCGCTCAAAATGACGTAAACGCAGAGTCGCCAAGCTGTTTCATGGCAACCCCGCCCCCGGTGGGTAGGGAACCGGGCTGGTGGAAAAGCAGCCGATGCCAGTAGAGTAGGGCCGGGGAAAGCGGGGCCGAGTAGAGTAGGGCCAAGGCGTGCTGGTGGAAAAGGGCCAGTAGTCTCAGAGTTACTACTTTGTGTTTTATTACCTCTTTTTATTTATTTTCTTTTGTTGTTTGGTTTTAAGACTGTTTTGTTTTTTAACTTTTGGTGCTTTATTACCTTTATTTTATCTTATAATGGTGGTATCAGCTCAGTCTTAGCTCCTGTGTTTCCTCATTTTTAAGTCAAGAAAGCATTTCCTCAGTCGTCTGTGGACATTTAAAGTCCTTGTGTGTACATGTGTGTGCATGAGTGTTTGTGTGTTGAATTTGGCTGGGTTTTTGTATTTTATTTTGTGTCCCCTGAAACTTATCTGCTTGTGTTTTTGAATGTACACCACTTGGTGCTACATTCTTTTTTGGTATGATTAAATAGCTAAACAGAGTTTTTTTTATTGCCGCCATGATGTGTATTTTATATATGTATGTATGTATCTATGCATATATGTGTATCCACAAAATGAAGTTTGTCTTCAGCCTGCTCTACTGTAAAGTGTCTTGAGATAACACTTGTTATGAATTGGCACTAAACAATTAAAGATTGATTGATTGATTGATTGATTGATTGAATAGCCTCACAGAATAGACCTACCATGTGATCAGCTCAGCAGTTCAAACCCATCGTCTTGGGATTGCAGAGTCATTAACATGCTGTCAAGCCACGCTGAACTGACCAATTACAGCATAGCATACCAGTAAACCAATCAGAGCTCAGCCCACATGGGGAAGGAGTCCTTGTGGTGGGACTCAAACAGAGAGGGTGTACAGCTGGATCAGGATTGCTCAGTATATGGAAACTAGAGGGTTCTGGACCATTAGTGATTGTGAACATACCCTAGAGGTCATCAAATCAGACTTATGAAACCAAATTAAAGCAAAATTGATGTTTCTTTGACAGCTTAACTAAAGGATAACGCTGGTGGGCGGGCTGTGCTCAAAGAAATTCATCACTCACTGATTGTTTCTCTCTTTGTCTCACAGATCCAGAGGAGAGGAGGAGGAGGAGGCTGAGGAGCAGACGTGGGACGTGATGTGTGGAGGAGGAGTCCAGTCATGTGCAGAGATGATCTCCTCTGCCTTCAGCCTGATGTAAAATATGCAATTATCACTGAGTACGGGACTCATAATGTTAACAGGGCTCTACTTTGTTTTATAGCATAATTTTGCTGATTTTATTTTTGGCAGTGACGACGCTTGTAGGTTTCTGTTAGAGAATTTTTCCAGAGTGTGTGTGTGAGAGCATGTGAGAGTGTGTGTACGTGAGTTTGTGTATTTACGCTTTTGGGTGGGTATTCTATGCCAAAGAGATTTTATTTTGTGACGATAATCATGTAGCTTCTTCTTTTTCTAAGAAAAGTTTTAAAAAGAGAATAAGAGAGGGTATGCACGTGACGTCACGGTGAGTGAGAGTCAGTCCACGTGGAGCTGCTGTCCATCAGGCCCACTGTGAGGTCGGTTCATACCCTCTAAAGTTGAAAACACTGCCGGGGGTGGCTGAACGTGCACCTGCTCACCGCTCTCTTCTTTCTTAACGCCTTTTTAACAGACACTGCTGTGTACGCTGCAGTTTGACACTATAAACCCTTTCCCGCTGTTAGAGGGCCGGGTAACCTCGGTGCCATCTTTCTCACAGTACTATCTCAGTAGGAGAACTGATGTGAAGATGCGGGGGTCTCTTAACAGACCTGAGAGAGCAGCTGAGGGCAGACCCCGACCCCCTGACCCTTATTATATCAACTGATTTGGTTTACTCTTAAAAGTAGATTTTTGTTTTATTGGACGCTTTCATCAATTTTGTACAAGTTAAGGCATTAATAAAATATAAACAAAGACAAGATGATTCAAATGAAAAGATGGTGATGTGACTGTAATGATCTGATTTAATAATATGGTCGGGGTCGACCCCACAGCTGGAGAAAACTACTGACAGGGACATTCTTCTTTGTACTTCATAAGAGTTTTTACTGAAATTTTGTTTAATAAAATAAAGGATATATTAAACTTATTAAGTTGTCTGTGTTTATTGTGTTTGGAGTCTTGATCTCTTTATTTTTGGAGCATCAGTGGTGCAGTCTGATCGTGCACTTGGTCAGTAATCGGAATGTTGCAGGTTCAAGCCCAGCTCTGGCTGTCACATGGCGATGTGTCCTTGGGCAAGATACTTAACTCCAAGTTGCTCCCACTGCGTCAGTGGTGTGTAAATGGGTATGAAAGGATGTGAATGTGTTAGATGAAACTGGTGGATAACTGACTCTGAACCATCAGTGAGTGAATGAGAGTGAATGGGTGTGAATGGGTAGATATGACCTGCGGTGTAAAGCTGCTTTGAGTAGTCAAAGACTAGAAAAGCACTATATAAGCTCAAATCCATTTTTATTATTGTGTAACTCATGGTGTCATGTAAGCCCAGCCCACACTGACTCACATGACACCACAATCTGATGCTGCACAGGGTCAGAGTGCATTCAGGTCAATTCATAGTCTGGGAGCAGAAGTAGATAAAAACACTTATTTGACCGACTGTCTTGTTTTCTTCCCGAGGTTTTTTAAGACAAAACTAGAAAGCACTCAGAGAGCGCAAACCTCAGCTAAGGTAGCTCACATATTGCTGTTACATCTATAAGCAATAGTTCCATGATAAAGTTACCATCATAATATGATTCCTTGACCCTGAAAACCCACACTGTGACAGATTATCGACATCAGAGATGTTGATTTTTGTACCTCTCTGGTGATTCAGCCATCTTTGTTCAGATTTTACAGATTGAAGGCCCAGTTCAGTTTCAGTGACTGAGCCTCTCAGTATAATGGGTAAACTCAAAACAAAATCCTGCAACAAGAGAAAGAAGACTGAGTCCAAACTGAAATCGGGACAGTAAAAGACTTAAAAGTACTCAGAGAGCGCAAACTTCCACCAAGGTAGCTCACGTTACATCTATCGGCAATAGTTCCATGATGAAGTTATCATAAAATATGATTCCTTGGCTCTGAAAACCCACACCTAGCACTCAGAATCATGTTGATATCATTATTGGTTAAACAGTTATTGCGCAAAAACGATCATTTGCTAATGGTGAAATCTTTCCCATAGTATTTGCATAATCCTGCTAAAAAACAAACATACACCGGCAAAAAAATAACCTCCTTGGCGGAGGTAATAAATGAGCACTCACATTTTAACAGTCACTACAGTTTTGCTCATCTGGCAATCTCAGTACGCGAGGTTCTGGCAGGACACAGAGTGAAGCTGCTAACATGCTAGCATTTCACTGTTGAACAGCTGATCCAAACCTAGCTTGCCACTGCTGACAGCCAGCTGATTACCTCTAAAGCTGCTATTGGCTAAATGCACCCAGATCACTTTACTTAAGCTGCTCTAGCCTGCCTACTCTTCCCTGCTCCTGCTGCTAGATGCTTTGCAACCCTCCTCCACTCCAGCTCCTCCTTTATGCTATTCTCTGCCTTAATGTGGGGATTTTGCTGCTTCTCTCCCTGCCTCATGCTTTCCTCATGGGCTGCAAGAAGGGCAGGAACATGTGCTGTTGCTGCTCAGGGCTGTGTAAAGGAGTCCCCATAAGAGCCATGCAGCCAAATTCAAAACAGGCCAAAAAATGCACATAAAGCTAATTCACATAACTGCTCTTGTGTCTGTTCTTGACAATGTGGTCCTGACAGAAACTTGTTTTTGTCATATTTTCAACAATACATAGACCATCATACTGGGAACAGTGAAACAAAAAATGTACAGATGTCAAACGTTGCACCAGGGTTTTGTTTAACATCTTTTAACTTCACTATAATCTTTTCTTAGTTTTATTCTTTATATTTTTCTGTATTTATAGTTGAACCACACTAAATGTCTTTTATGAATTCTAATCTTTCACTTAATTCTATCTAAAACTAATAAAAGCTTCCCTGTGGACTGGGGCTGCAAATTAGCATTCTGCCACCTGGGACATACATGTTTGTTATTAAATGCTACAGCACCAATGTAACTGTATGTCCATGCTGAATAAATACAAAAATAACAGCAAGGGTCTGAGAATATAGAACAAGAGGTCAGAAATAAATGTTTATTGCCGTTCAGTAATAAAACAACGATGCATAGTAATTGTGTGGTTTTATTCAGACTGATCCTCAGAGTTAACATGTCCATACAGAAAATATATGAACACTTTGATTTCACATTTAAATGCTCAGCTGACATAAATATGCAGACACATCATGTACAGCATTGTTATAAATATGAGGAGAACAGGAGTCTACGAGATTAATGTTTCTTTAAATTATTGCTTTATTTAAACGTTGTCTCTTAAATAAAGTTTTCTCTATTTTTGTGAGTATAGAAAGTGTCAAGCTCTGCAGCATTATCTCCATCCACGTGTCTGCTCATTCATTCATGCTCTACAGGAAACATGAAGCTTTCGAGGCTTTGTTTGGAAGAGTGAGGAGGTCCAGCGTGAGTCTCTTTATAACCCTTATTTATTTTTATCTATAAAGTTAAAAGAGCTGCCTCTCTGCACAGCTCATCCGGTCCTGATATAATGCCTTAAAACACCATTTTCACCTTTACATTCCCCGACTACACACTTTCATTTAAAAGGACAAGAAGAAGGGGGGGGTATCTTTGAGTCTTCACATCCTGAAAACAACAGTGTCCACTGGTTTGGGGCTGAGAGCTGTTGATGTGCTGCATGCAGGAGGGTGAATCTTATGTTTTTGTCCGTCCCAGCCTTAGATGACGTTATCAAACATGTGCATGGACTGCATGATGTTTTCATCCTACAGGGAGAAGGAGAGGGAACATTTAGGTGAGTAAGTGAGACTGCTGAAGATGAAAACAAAGCTAAGTTATGAGTTAATCAGGTCATAAATATGAGCAAAACAAACTTTACACTTCCACGAGTATCGACACAAGAATCTGTTGTGATTGTTGATGTGCTATTGTGTAATGAAATGTTTGCAGAAGAGGTTTGGTGTTGATTTTGCTCCCTGCTGTGTCTTCAGAGTTGCTTTGAATTACATCACAAATGCAATATGTGGAAACACTGCCTATAACCCCCCCATAATGTATAAATGTATTACAGGTGTATTTATAATGTATCAAAATGTGTTTTAATAGTGCATTTTCGTAGTTTTTAACACTTAATGCTTCAAAAATAATCAAAAGTTATCATAATCCCAGTGTTTATAATTAGTTAAAAACATACTTATTGTGTGTTGGACTGTGCATATAGCTACAAGATATCATAAATACATATAATGCCTTATGACAAAGAAAAATCAGACACTGTAAATCATGTCATAGTGATAAATGATGTTAGACGATAAAGTATATTGACTGTCTTCACAGTGATGAAAGTTTATTGAGATTTTTATACTTGACATAGATTTTAAATAAATTAATAAGACATTACAAACACTTTTATAACTACTCTGTGATTATGAGTCACTGTATGTGGTCATTAAGTGCTCTAAGTACAGTAATACAGCCATGATTTATAAGCAGATACTATGCATTACAAACAGTTCATAAGCCACAATCAGTACTCATTTTATGCTTCAAGTAAAGTGAAAAATTAATTAAATTAACTAAATACAAGAAAACAAAACAAAAAGTTGTTAATTCACTTTTTATGCATTTATCTCAAACTTTTTGATAATGTTTTAATTCGGTTGCAGCATAACCTTGCACAGCAGCTGGATCAGTCTGATTAAATGTCAATCATCAGCCAGATTCCTCTTTCCCGGCTCCAATCTACAAAGACTGTGAGCAGCCCCAAACAGCACGATAGATGTTAATAGCTTCAGCAGCAGTTTTATAAGATTGATACCGCAATTCTTTATTAAACTAGAAAACAATCAGAAAGTGCAAACCTCCGCCAAGGTAACTCACGTTTTGCTGTTACACATATAAGCAATAGTTCCATGATAAAGTTACCATCATAATATTATTCTTTGACCCTGAAAACCCACACCTAGCACTCAGAATCATGGTGATATCATCAGACATTTACTGAGCAAAAATGATCGTTTGCTAATGGTGGTTATCTGGATCACCACCAAAATCTAATAATTTCTAAGTTGGGCCATTACCAACATCCCCTGAAAATTTCAGCAAAATCAGTCCAGTTTTTGCATAATCCTGCTAACAAACAAAACAGACAAACAAACAAATAAACAAACATGTGCCGGCAAAACCATGACCTCCTTGTCAGAGGTAATAAAAACAAACATCAACACTACAAACCTCTCTGGAGTGAGGATGTTTTTGCTTCACTTCTGACATGTTTTGAAAGGACATTGTTTTTGTGCTCACGTTCTGTAGTGCAGTAGCTCCCGCCTACGATATTATCTGATTGGCCTGTGATAAATGTTGACTGACAGAACAATCGTCCGATCACCTGCCAGATTTGCTTTCCAAAAGGTTCAGCCCTCTCCAAACACTTTCTGTGGGCTCTTTTCCAGATGGTCTAGTGAAATATATTGAAAGGTCATCTGATATGTCAGCTAAGCAACAGTGACTCATAATCACATAATCATGCATTATAACAGTGCTTATAATGTGTTATTAATTGATTATTCAATTCTTCTAGAATTGAAATCTCCTTTACTTTGATCTCCGTGACCACAGTCAGGGACCACAGCCATGGGGTTAAAAATGATTAAGAACTTTTGATACAGAAACCTTTTGGCAGGTCTCCAAGAACTCCTCGATGGTGACCACCCCATCTTTGTTCTTGTCCATTTTCTGAAAAACAAAACAGATGTGCTCACAGATTTTTAGACAGAGAATTGAACATATTCTGTGTGCCATACTTTAGTTTATCTCTGTTCATATATATAAAGTCTTTGGGGAATTTTACACAACATGATAAAACTTTCCAAACCCACTCAGTGATCAGATGATGTGGGTTATGGAGGTCATCCTTGAAAGGTCAAGTAACAGAGTCTTGTTCATGTGATATCTTAAAACCACTTTGAATTTTGCACAAATGCCCTCTCTGACTCAAGGATAAATTGACCTGGTTTCAGTTCAGAGGTCAAAGGTCAGGGACTTTGAGCCTCATGTTCATACCTCTTTCGTGAACACAGTATCTCTTGGATTCATTTAAGGATTTCTGTGAAATTTTGCACAAACGTTTGCTCTGATTCAAAGGGATACGCCAACTTTTTCTTTGTCGAGGAAGAGGCAGGCTAACACTACCCGCTAACAGGCTAGCACTACCTGCACATGCATATTTGCCTGTAAATTTAAGAATGGCTCTCAAACAAATGGGTCACTCACAACTGCGAATTACTTCTTATTGTTCACTTAAAAGAGCTGTCCAAAAGACAGATGAGTGTGTATAACCTGGAAGAAGTTGTCAACGTGATCTTTGGGAGCGCTGTCCTTCATGTTGGGGTAGGTGTACTTCCCCATCATGTCATAGATGGAGTTCATGATATCTGTCATCTCCTGCAAAGATGGAGACAAGACAGATTAAGGACAGATGCATTTGGGAAATAGAGCCAAATATGACAAAACATGGACATCAGAGATGGTGATTGTTGTACCTCTCTGGTGATGCAGCCGTCTTTGTTCAGGTCGTACAGATTGAAGGCCCAGTTGAGTTTATCTGTGACGGAGCCTCTCAGTATGATGGACAAACTCAAAACAAAATCCTGCAACAAGACAAAGAAGACTGAGTCCAAACTGATGTCAGGGCAGTGATAGATAAAAGAGTTCAGCTTGAGAGTGAGAGAGTTTGGCAACTTGATTTTTTAAAAAGGAAAGAGGCAAACAGGAAAAATAAAGCAAATTATGAGCTGTAACCAAGAAGTAAGTGATTGCCATTTTTGTAACATGAGAAGTTAAATAGTTTTATTTTTGGTAACATAAAAGGACTCTGACTCATTACTTTTCTTGCTATGATATGAAGTAAAGTAATGCAAGATACCAAGATAACCAAGATAACTTTAAAAGATATGAACAGAATTTGATTATAGTTTCTTGGTCATGCCACAAAGAAGAAGTGTTTTACATTTTGGTGGTGATTTTAACATTGCGAGATTGCACAGTTTTTGATAATTTTGCACATAACTCAGCAAATAAACGCCTTGTCTGAGGTTTGTTCACTCTGAGCACTTCTAGTTCTCCACATTAGATGCGATAATTTCATGAATCACATTTAAAAGTAACGTGAACCAGCACTGTCCCCAAGTAAGGTAAGGTTTAACACACAGTTTGTAAAAAAGCACCGCCAGAGGGCTTTCAACCAAACGAAACATCTGACAATGAGTCAGGACCAAAGGGAGTTAAAAAAAGAGAGTAACCCACAGTAACACTCACTTTACTGTTTACTAATGTTAAATTCAGAACTCCAGTCAATAAAAACTGCTCTCCATGAGTTAAATGGTAAACTTGAGCTTATATAGCACCTTTCTATTCTGTTTGACTACTCTGAGCAGCTTTATACCACAGGTCACATCTACACATTCACACCCATTCACTCACTAATGGCTGGAGTTTCTCTGTCAGTTATACATCAGTATTAACTAACACATTCATGCCCTTTCATTCCCATTTACACGCCACTGACGCAGCAGTGAGAGCAACTTGCTCAAGGACACATCGCCATGTGACAGCCAGAGCTGGACTCAAACCTGCAACCTCAGAATGCTCCACAGACACTGGTATTCTGTTAGAATACCATCACTTCCATTTAGTGGAAAAACTTTGGACTATTAGAGAGGAAAACATTTTTAAAAAGGCCTCCTGTTGCACACAGTGAGCTACACAAAGCATCCTGGGATTCCTCTGAGTGTGGATCAGGAAGTCCACTTTCAGAGGAGTTTTTTTTTTTTTCCCCTCGATATGTGAAATATATCAGCAAAATAGATTGTTAGTTTGCCATGTAGTTAATATACCTAATGTTTTTGTTGCCATGGTAATGTTAGCACTCAATTTAAAATATTTTGAGCATCGAATAAGTCAATTTTGTAAAGAAAAAAAAAACCCATAAGTTTCCAATTTTCTTGCTACAAGAATTCACAAATGTATTTACTAATATATATTTCATTATTACCGACAGGTTGTTACAAATCATTTGACGGAGTACTTCTTTTTTTTTTTACTTCAATAATCAATGACATATTTGACAAAACAAAAATCACTTTATATTCAACCTGAACTAAAAAGCCTAAACAGCACAGTAAGTGAGGTTTGTATTTTTAAAGAGGTCTTTTCATTATCGAGTAAAAAGGAAGAAAACAAAAACACAAGGGATGAAAACATTTGTGTTGACAATCAAGTAAAATGAGTAAAGAAAAAGAAAAGTCACCTCAAAGCTGACCGATCCATTGTTGTGTGTGTCAAAAGCCTCAAACAGGAAATGTGCGTACATACTTGAATCTAGAGAAGAGACAGCAAAGAGACTTAAGAGAAGAGTTTATGTCACTGTTAGGGAGGAACCATATCGTGGGTACAGTGTCAGTATTGGCAGATAATGACTTACACAGTTAAATAGTGATATCTGCAGATGTGAACATTTCTGCTGATATTTACAGCCAATACATCTGCCTTACATGTGTCCCCTATCCTGACAGAAACGTCTTTAGACTGTATAAAAGAACCATCATGCTTTACCCTTTTATCACATCATGTGTCCACATAAATAAATCAACAGTATCATTTTTGAGGATGATAGTCCTCATGCTGTTTACTCTGTCTTGTTAATAGAAGTTCTGTATCCCTCTCTGTCTCTCTAGCTCTCTCTCTCTGTCCTCTCCGTTTTTTTCTCCTGTACTCATCTCTGATTCTTGTCTTGTTGGCCGCCTGGGATCCTTTGTATAGACCACCTGCTGTGGACTCACGAAGCTTCAGTAGCTGCCACTACAATTATGTGGCCTTTTCTTTAGCCCCATTCCTTCATCATTACAGGTCCTGAGACTAACTTCAGAGAGATCAACAAAATCAAATACATGGTAGTTCCTGCAAACAGCACACATATATAAGTATGACCGTCACAAACAATCATGGATGACCTGCTGCCTCATCAACCATCAACAGAAATGACATCATTCGACATAAATTCATACTTTTCGACCAGTTAAACCCATTTTAATGGCAGTTCAGCCAGATGCTGCTGTATTAATCAACATCATTCCTCTCCAGATTATATTCATTATAGATATTAATTATAATATTAGATTGATCTATCTATGGTTGTACTGATTATACCTCCATAGTAACTATCTTTACAACCATATAAACACGAGGTCCCTCTTGAAAATGAGATGCCACATCTAAAGGGGTTTACCTTTGATAAATTTATATTCAGCAAAGACAAATATGGTGCTGTACAAATAAAGATTGATGGATTGAGTCTATATTCAGCAGAGACAAATGTGATTTTAGTCCCTTTGTCTCTGCCTGGATGGATTCATCTCCGGATGTATGTAGGCCTATGTGTTCACACAAATATATTTATTTATATGAATTTGTGCATATGCATATATGTAAGATGAAGAGTATGACTCCAGCCTGCTCTGTTGCAAACTGTCTTGAGATAACACTTGTTATGAACTGGTGCCATACAAATAAAGATTGATTGATTTTATCACACAGAGACATGTTAAACACACTAAGAGGCATATAAAGCTAAGAAAAGCATGCTATGGGCTCTTCAAGTTCATCTAAGAGATACAAGGAAACCTAAATGTATCTTCTGAGGTAATTATAAAAATCCTGATGTGACTGACCTCCCTGAGGGAAGAACTGAGAGTAGATGTTTTTGAAAGTCTCTTCGTTCACCACTCCGCTGGGACACTCCTGTGATGAAGAAACACAAAAACAAAGCCTTTGTCATGAATATAAATAATCTGAAAAATAAGCGTTTATACTGAATCATGTTTTAGAGATTTTTGAGAAATTCTGACCACACAAGAATCTCATACTGACATTTTTGAACCCGCGGTAGAGGACCTGCAGCTCCTTCCTGCTGAAGCTGGTCTGCTGCACAAGCCGTTCGATCCTCTCTGGTCTGTAACTCACGGTGGCCAGATCTCCATCATCTGTTAAACTTTCTGCACGAAGAGATGAAGAGAGAAACAAGATAACTCATCCTGGACATACAACAGGGTGGACATGACAGACTGAGGCCGAGGAAAAGAGCAAAAGTAATCATGATGTGTGAAATATTATATATGAATATTAAAAACAGCTCTATGTTTGAATCATTGCTCAGTTGACCTCTGGTTGGCTCTCTGATTGGTTCACCAACCAGCCAATCAGCATCAAAGAGCCCTTTACAGAGCAGTGATGCCAGGTTAGCAAGATTATTTCTGTGTTAACAAGAAACTGTTTCAAATCATTGTGGAGAAACTGACCCTTCGTCAAGTTCCACCTGTTACAGGAGGTGATCTGAAGAATCACTTCCTGTAAAGGGCGGGGCTTGACAAAAAGTATTTTAAAAGACAAACTTGAGATTTATCTTTTAAATACTACTTTTAATAACTTTTACTTTATTTCAGGTAATTATTCATCTCAGTCTATGAATATTTTTGAAACAGTTATGATTTTAGTATTAAATTTCTCAGTGTTTTGTTATCCTACTCTTGTTTAACATACTTTATTTTAGTTTATCGTATTTTATTTTATTCTATTTTATTGCTTTTATTGTTTTTATTTATTCCTTTTTATTTACTATCTATTGTAAAGCACAGGAAGGGCTGTTGTAAAGGGCTGTAAAATTAAGAACATTTACATTTTTATATTTTACTGGTTTAAGAATGAAGTTCATTGTTTTTATTGTCCTCTAATATTTAACTTTAATTTCTTATTTATGTGTTTATTTTATATATTATTAATGTTTAATTATAACTTGTTTTATCTCATGTTTTAGTGTTTTTAATATCAACTCCAGTGTTTTCTCATTATGAATTCACGATGGCGTCCAACTCCAACAGTTCTGTTTAATCAAGATTTTTAAGATAGTTCTTTTTCCTTCAATATTTTTTTTTTTATTCTAATTGACTTTGTTTATGTTTTTCTTGCACATTTTTGTTGTTTCTGTCCATGTGCTGCACTTTGTGCTACATATGAAAAAAGGCTTTACAAAAAAAAACCTGATTGATCTAAGTATTAAATTAGTTTAGTTTAGTTTATTGGTTTATAACAGGACAGCGTGTAGTGACATAAATTATTCCAGAGAAATAAAAAGATGGCTGCACCAGATTTAGCAGAGCAGCTAATTTCCATCTGTAGTCCTTACATAAAAAGAGACATCATAAATAGACAAAATTGGATACTTAAGGATAACTTACAGGAATACAAACTCCAATATCAAAAGAGTTTGGCAAAATGCAAATAAAAACAGAAAACACTGATTTGCAAATCCTTCCTCACCTATAACCTATTAGAGCAACTCCAACACCAGGCAGAATAATGAGCAGAAAAATAAGACTGTAAATGGGCCACCAAACCAGTTATTTTCCTCTCAAACAGCAAACTGCATCATAACTCACACAATAAACACGTTCATTACAAAGATAAATAAATTATTTTAAAGTAATTTAAAGGTGTCCTTTTGGTCAAATTCAATGTTCTAAATTAGTTTCTATCTCCAGTAGATGGCTGCAGATACAATGGTGCCTGAAAAATGTCACATTCAGTCATGTTTGGCCAAACTCCAGCTGAACTTTACACTAAAACCTCTGAGATTTTATTGGTTTATTGGAAGTTTAATTGGCAATAATTATGCTCAGGTTTTCTGCTTTGGCTGCAAAGATTTTAAGCCACGCCTGCATCATTCCTCAAAGAAAGTCATAATGAAACATAAGTCTTTTAGGGGGAGATGAAATCTTTAATTTAGGCTGTAGCTTAATTTACTCTTGCTCAGTCACTACTGTACATAATTATAATTAAACACCTGAACACATCTCACACGTGTGCCCTTCATCATGAAACCTCAATTATTCAATCAGAGCTCATAGCTCCAAAGAAATATTTTGTTAATCATGATTGTCAAGTTCCTTAAAATTGTGCAAACTCCCAACTTGAAAAGGACTGGCGTCTACCCAAGAGATTGACTGGATTCCACTCAGACTGTGATTTATTTTCTTCTTTATTTGCAAGGTTCCGTTACTCAATTAACTTTGCCAGTTTTATTTACAGTGTATAATTTCCAGGGTTTGATTATTGAGCTTGTTGGTTTATTTGATCAATCCATTAGTCCATTACTTGGCCTGATAGTTATTTATCTATTTATTTAATTAGTCAGTTGGTCAGTTGGTCAGGTGAAAACCTTAGAAAAAAAAAAGGAAACAAAAAATACACTTTCACAAAAATGCCCCATACAGATAATAAACAGCCCACCAAACCATAATATATAGGCAACTCCTTAAGCATTTCCACCCCTCAAATATACAGATTTTATACTGATGATGAAAGTTAATTATCACACCCCTAATGTGTAAATTCTATTAAACCCATCCATTTTTGATGTTATATCGCTGTATATCCACCACACCGCATGTGACAAAGAGACGCACAAATCAGCAAACAACCATCAATGAATAATCAATCAAACAAACAAACAAAAGTCCGTCAGCACCTCGTGCGTCCCTTTAAAGCGCTTATCTACAGTGTCTTAATTCATCTTCACCCAAACCACAAGTAAACAAACAATTTTATAAACTAAGGAAGGCACGCTCTGAAAGTTCATTTAACAAAGACTGCGCTGCGCGTCTCCGCGCGTCCCACGCCGGCACCGCAGCGCAGCAACATAACACCCAATACCACCAACAGTCCTTTAAAGTGTGAGAGTCCAGCATCTTACCGGCTGCCTCTTTGGATTCGTAGAACACCAGTTCGCACAAAATTCAGCCTCCTTGGCTTCCTTCAAATGCAACACCGTCTCGTGTGCGTCGTCTGCTCACCTGAACTGCAGCGCCTGTGCTCATATCACCTCAGGTGTCCTTGCACGCCTGAGATTGCTGCTTTCCGGTTTGGAGAGGGTGTATTTCCTTTTGCAACTAAAGTATTTAATGTTTTTAATAATCTAGTAAATAATGCTATGGGAACAAGTCATGAAAAATAAATAAATAAATACAAATAAGAATCCAACGTGCCAAAAAGTTCTTCTTTTAAGAATCTTTAAATGTCGCTATTATGCTGACATTTTAATAATTTATATGGATTAGGATATACTTATTTAATCCTTATGAATTCATTTATTCAGATAATTAGCGTATTAATTTTAAAGCATAATATCAGACTCTTAATCTATATCTATCTATCTATCCATCTATCTATTCATATATATTACTATTATTATTATTATTATTTAATATTATTATTCTTCTCCTCACATCATCTGATTAGCTTAAGTAATTATTAATCAAGCCTATTTTACTAGACTAGATCATTTCTTGAGTTTGACTTTACAATGATCATGGAAAATCAAGGCAGAGACCTAAAACAGGGGTCAAGGGTCATGGTGTTAGTCATGGCTTATTTTGTTAGAAGCAGCACTCCATGTTATCCCTGTGCATGTGTGGGTTCTCTCAGAGCACTCCAGCTTCCTCCCACAGAGATTGTGAACTCAAATATAAGGATGAAGAGCAGCAGCTTAATCAAGGATGATAAAGGCAGAGTCTAAGAATATATTGACATATTGTCTTGATTATGTAATGTCTTTTTCTGTGTTTGAGTAAGGATGTATTATATGTGTAGAAATTAAGTGTATATATAGTTGAAATATTAATTTTGTAATTGTGTATAAGTAGCTCATAACATTTCACAGTCAATATATTATAAGGAACATTGGCTCCTAAATAGGTGTTTGAATCTTGTAAATATTCCAAATATGTAAAAAGTAAAAACATCACTGTAGGACGTGGTAATAAAAGGGGTAGGATTAAATAAGTTTAGACTTGTTCCTGCTCCTTTTCGAGCATGTGGTCTTGCTGCACATGCAGGATGTCATCAGCGGTTTACCTTGATTGTTTTCTTTTGTTTTTGATATATGCACGTGTTTATGGTGACTACCCATGTTTGTTTTTGTCTTCATTCATTCATTTATAAATGGTAGTCTGTCCCTGTGGTTCTTTGATTGCCTGCGACCAGTACAGGCCCGCCTCTCATCCAATATCAGCTGCAATAGGTTCCAGCCCCTGAGACCCAGTAAGGGATAAATGGTATAGATAATGGATGGATGGATGCATTGTTTACTCACTCATTCCCTTGAGAACATGCAAAGATCACAAAGTATCAACGACAATGTTTGCAAACCTTTTTTAAGTGTAACTCTAAATAAAAAAGTGAAATAAAAGGAATAAATGACTGTGTGTAGTTTTACTTGCTTTGATTGACTGAAGAGCTGGAGCTGGAGCGATAACAGGGGATCAGTTTGAGGAAGCGCTGCTTTATGCTCTTTTTATGAGGTTTGGAGGGTGGGTTACCTGAAAACAAGCAGACGACAGGACATCTTAAACAGGAACACACACCTAGCACCAGTCGCCATGGTGACATCAGATTTAACAAAAGCATTGGCTTCCTAAGTGAGATGATGCATGATGACAGACAAACTAAACACCAAAAGGTCATTCTGAACAATCTAAAGGTCCTCTGGAGTTTACAGACTAAAAGTTTCAACCTAAATCAGGAAGACGGAGACTTAACCCCTTAAAGCCTGTTGTATCATATTTGATATCCTTTATGATACCTCTATTTAATTAATGATCAACAAACTACTAAAAACATCTGAATACAATCAGATAAATGATAAAAAAAAATGTCCTCAAATGGATTATCAGTTGCCAAAAACACCTAATGTATCAAATGAGATACAAAAAAAATGTTTGTTAAATTTTATGGAAATTTTGATTTTTTTTGGATTTCAGTAGAAAATGAAGTAAACATTTCGGCTCCAAAAAAATAGAATTTTCTGGCTATAATTTGTGTTTTCAGGCTTTAAAGGGTTAACAATACATCAGAAGTCCAAAACAACAAATAAACATAGTTTATTTATTGCTGAGGGAAAAGTCCACACAAAGAAACTGCAGATCAGGATGGTCCTATTTTGCACACAAAAACAAACACCTTGAATCATTTTTTTCTTTTGAAAAATGTTTGCATACTAAGGGTCCAGTACTGCAGTTAAGATACCCTGCATTCTAATACTAGTGATAACTGAGTTTTAATTTCAAGGTGCTATTTTGGTTTAGCGTGATCATTAAAACATGAAACACCTTTGGTTGAATGATTGCTGTGTCCACATCACATTTTTTGCTCTTTTTGTCCATATGCTCTGTCACATATGCAAAACATTTCACTGTTTATTTTATGTTTCAGCCCCAAGAGTATCTCATCAGAGAATTAACAAACAACCACCAAACAAGTCAGAGTATCCTTCATATTCAGGTGAAACATCAACTTTGTGCCAAAAGAATAACAAGGAAAAAATATGTCAAACTACTGCAGATGTGTACTTTAAAAATAAAATGTTTTATAATGAATTTGATGTCAAAGAGTAGAGAGATCTATTTGGTCCAGTGCAATGTGACTATATGCCGACTGTGGTGTATCTTTCTTCCACTAGAGGGCGGTGTTGAACAATAATCAAATGACTATGGGCTCTTGTGAACTCAAACTCTCACAGAGGAAACTAATTCTAGTCAACAATACTCTTCTTACCATGCACAAAATCAAAACTGACTTTTTTGTCTTTTAAAATTTGATCTTCAATCGTCTAAATCTTTTTTTTTTCCCTGTCCGTCATTCCTCTGTTGCTTCTATGTATGAAGATTGCTGACTGAATAAGAAATAGTTAATTGGATGGAAAAGTTTGACACATTGACAGCAAACAACTGCATTATAACAAATGAAAATGTTAAAAATAGGTTAGCATTTAAGGGTGATGATGGATCAGTGGCACAGTTGGTTGACGTTATATCAGTTGGGGGTTTGATCCCCAGGTCCTGCAGTCACATCAGATGTGTCCTTAGAGAAAACACCAAACCTCGAATTGCTCCCACTGCTGCAAGAGTGGTGTGCAAATACAGGAGTTTAAACAGTTTACAGATATTGTTCTCATGTAAAAGTGCAGTTACTCTGGTGATATTTCACTCAGTACAAAGAAAAGTAAACGCTAAAAGCATTTCATCTTACATACTGTATAATCATAGTCTTCAGCATTTCAGTAAAATTTTCTGTGTCATGCTCTTAGAACAACCGAGGGAGCATGATGACTCAACCAGTTATTTATGTCAGTAAATAAGAGTGTTGAATAATATTTGACCCAGATCCTGTAATATAATCACACAGAAGCAATTTTTGCCCAATATTTACCCAATTTTAAATGAAAGATATTAATGAAAATGTTTTTTATACTCTCTGTGAGTCATTGTTTTACATAAGCACTGTGTGTTTTGCCAAAAAATAGAGAATTCCCTGAATATAAAAATAGATTAGTAATTTCCTCCAAGAAAGAATATTTAAATGATTTTACATTTGATGTTGTTAAGGAACTATTATTCAAAAATGTGACCTACTCTGGGAAATCCTGTTTCTGATCCATCAGGTATGGAGACTTTATTCAGTTTCGTTGAAGTTTTAAGTACTGTAATACTAAACTTGGTACTGATATTAAAATAAGTTTTACTATGTGACAACACAAGTACTAATCTCATGCAAATAACTGGAGTAAACATCAATCAGGGATAGCATTAAGACCACTGACAGGTGAAGTCAATAACACTGATCATCTCTAATTTCTCAATATTCTCAATATTTCTAAATCAGAAATATTTTGCATTTTGGGTGACAGCTCGGGAATGTTCACGATGAGAAATGCTCAAATGCCTTTCACAAACTGAGTACCCCTGAGAGTGCTGTTAGACCTCCTGCCCCTGTAAGGCGCTCTTCCCCACATGGACCCAGTTTGCTCTAATTGGTTAAAAAGTCAACTTTTTGGTAATTGGCTGTTTCAGTGCTCCCCGTGTTGTCAAAAACTCTGCATTCATTCTGCCAGCTCTGCTCAGCACTGGTGTTGTCTTTAACTGAACGAAACAATGGCGACAATGTGAGCAATCATTTTTCTGAGCATTGAGCATAGATCTGTCTTCAAAGTAATACCAGCATAAACTCTTGATATATCTTATATTTATTTGAAACTATATAAACGTATCTTTATAGTAGCGTCAAGCCTTTAAGGCAAATATGAAAACAGAAGCTGCCCACAGCTGGAAAGACAAATCCATAAAGGGTCTCTCATTTTCTCACACACTCGCTCACAAACACAGACAACGATGACAAAAATAAATCTATTAAAAACTGTACGACACAAGGACTTATTTATCACAGAGACATCAAAACACTCCCCCTGCTGTTTTCTCTCTGTAGCAGATATATTTAGACATGAAGGAGCTCAGGTCATTGATCACAGGAGTATTTTAAGATACCTGCGTGCTTTCTTTCAGTAATGTGACAGGTCTGATGAGTAATCGTACAAAACAGGACAGGACGACGTTCTTAGAGGGACAAAACAGCTTAGGCAGTAGCAATGTTTGTATTGGTTATATAAGAATTCAAACATCAGGAAAATTTTTGTTGGGTTACATAAAGTTCACACTATCACACACAGTGAAAGAAACCTGACACACCAGCAGCCCATAGAAATATTCAGGAATGGGCCGTACCTGTTAAAAGTAAACCCAGGAGGAGATTGGACAATATCCGTCAGGTACATTCATAATGGGCCAATTGGATGGCGCTACTGATGTTGTGTAAAGTAAAAACCTTAGTCCCAATGTAGAACCAACTCTCATCGAAACATGTCGAAAGTGGAGTGAAAATATAGTTTCTGTCTAAAAATGCATTCATTTCTTTGTTTTTATATGTGGGTGAGAGGTTGTGTCTGAGTCCACCACCTCTGTTAAGAGAAGGTTTCTCCAGTCTGGTGAAGATGGCTTCTTTAACTCCTCTTTCAAACCATCTATCTTCTCTCGCCAACACCTGTACATTGCTGTCCTCAAAAGAGTGTCCCATGTCCTTTAAGTGAAGGCGGACTGCTGAGTCCTGACCTGAGGAGGTGGCTCTCCTGTGTTGAGCCATACGCTTGTGAAGCGGTTGTTTAGTTTCCCCAATGTACAGGTCTGAGCATTCCTCACTGCACTGGACTGCATACACCACATTGCTCTGTTTATGTCTTGGTGTTTTGTCCTTGGGATGGACCAACTTCTGCCTTAATGTGTTTCCAGGCTTGAAGTGAACAGGAATGTGGTGTTTGCCAAAGATTCTCTTGAGTTTTTCAGATAAACCTGCAACATAAGGAATCACAATGTTCTTACGTCTCTCTTCCCTTTCATGCCCCGTCTCCTTTCTTTTCTTGTTCTTCAAAAAGGCCCACTTTGGGTATCCACAGGTTTTCAGGGCTTCTCTAATGTGTTTCTGTTCCTTTTCCTTTCCTTCCTTCCTTGTAGGAACACTCTCGGCCCGGTGGTTGAGGGTTCTGATGACACCCAGCTTGTGCTGAAGAGGATGGTGGGAATCAAAGAGTAAATATTGATCCGTGTGTGTGGGTTTCCGGTACACTTCAACGTTGAGATCCCCGTCTGCCTCCAAGTGTACTGCACAATCCAAAAAGGCCAAGACGTTGCCCTTAACATCTTCATGCGTGAACTTAATGTTATTGTCCACTATGTTGATGTGGTCTGTGAAGGCCTCCACTTCCTGTGTCTGGATTTTGACCCAGGTGTCATCCACATACCTAAACCAGTGGCTTGGTGTTGCTCCATGGAATGAAGCTGAATCTTCAAGATGACCATGACCTGGATGAATGAGAATCTACACAGACGTATTTCACAACTTATCCCACCACCACCATGAAGCTAAGGCAGCTTTGATTGGATGTCCCTCTTAACTCATCCAACCTTTCCACACAACCAAAGTAGCTGTGATTGGATATATTCCTAACTTGTTCCTACTTTCTACACGACCAAATTAGGTCTGATTGGATTGGAAGACTCTGTCAAACATTTTAGTCTAGTTTTTATTTGTTGATGAAAATGTCAGTTAATTTAGTTTAAGTTTTCGTCTATGTGTACTTGTTTTTATTAGTAACTGTATAGTTTCCATCAGGGGAGAAAAGGTTGTTGACGAAAGCTGTGATGAAAATAATTAGTCAGCAAAATGAACACTGGTTCAATTACAGTTCTTGAATTGTGTTCTTATGTACTCTGATGTGGCTGCGACTGCATTATACAAATATTCGAAGGGAAATGATGAATAAACATTACTAGTTATTTCATTATATTTATTTGTGTTGGTTTGAAATTTGTCATTACCTCCTGCTGACTGACTGCTGAAAATGTACGGCCCGGCTTAAGTCTCAGTTAAAAAAATCTGGCCCAACTGAATAGCCCTGATCTATGCTAATCTCTGTACCAGTGGTCTCTTCCTGCTGTCATCTTACCCGCAGCTCCCACCTCTTTCTGCTCTAAAGGGCGCTGATCGCCGTGCTTTGGGATGAGCACAGTGTCATTGACTGAAGCTTTGCAAGATGGATCTGACTGATTACAGGCACTGAATCAGATGGATCCAGCTGCACTGTAAGGTACAAGCTGAGCATTGCATTCCTATAGGAGCTAGAATGACTCAAAAGTTTCCCTCAGGACTTGAGACCCTCCTGCAAACTATGATTGAGAGAAATCAGTGAAGTAATGCAGCAATCTTTAACAAAGTTCCAGGTTATAACTTTTAAACCTCTTTTTTCACATGAAGGTGCAGCTCTCTCTCAGCTGAACAGATAAACACAATGTGGAGTGACCACAGGGATTGATAACTCTTACAAATACACATGTTGCTACTGTCTTACTTAAATGGCATCAACCATTTCTGACAATGTTTAGATTTTGTCTTATAACAGCTGCTTGAAATAAACAAAAGCTTTCTGTGTTGAGCTGCCTGTGACTCTCACACTGCAGCATGCATCAACAGCTTCTCTCTACAGCTATAAAGAAAACTTTTGACAGGTTCTTGATCATAAAAGTCAGGTTTTATTAGGCTACAGTGCTTTTACTTGGTGTTGTTTTAACAAATAACTAAATGGCACTTAAGTAACAGCATAACACAACACAGCTGCAGTGACACAAAGCACTGATTCAGTCACAAGCTACGATGGACCAAGAGGGGACTCTAAAAGATTATATAAGGATCTTTACGTGGTTTATGCACAGACATGGGTTGAATAACACACTCAGACTTGAAAATGTGAAAAATTATGTTATTTGAATTTCAGGTCACATTTCCAGCTCTGCTACAGTGACCTGCTGCTAAGTGAAGCTGTCGTCATACCAGAGTCTTTGCAGCTTGAATTACTGTCAGCTTCATCTGCTGTGTGGTAAACTGTGTGTACAGACGTGTGTCAATGTTTACCCCAAGACCATCGGGAGGGATTTGTTTCTGCTGAATGGAAATCGTTTGGGTTGTTTAGTGGGATTGTGCTTGTCAGCAACTGTGCAAATCAATCAGGACATCAGGAAGCCAAGTCTGACACCAAGAACAAAACTCCACATGGGGACAGATTTTGCCAATATCGGGTGATTAACTAAGACAAAAATACTTGTCTCTTAAATTTTGCTTTAAAAGGTTCAATTCTCCAAAATAAGGTTCATATAATTGATAAATGCCATGTGTTTTAAATGATTCAATCTGATGGTGTCAGAGAATAACTGAACACTGTTGATCAGCCTTTTCAACCAAATACTCTCAAAGGAAAATAAAAGAATAGCATCTGTTAGCAATAATAAAAAAAGATATTACCAAATATTGGGTGCCAGGGCTTCCTTTTTAACTTCATATATCGAATCAAGAATAAGTAATTCTTACTAATATTGATACCACTATTGATTCTCCTTAGTGATAGGAGATCAAATTGATATCCAAATAATATTTTTTATTGTTTCTTAGAAAGATTTGATCATAAGACAATTTTAATTTTAATATAACTTAAATAATTAAAATGAGGCATGTGTTGTTAACACAAGCTTCTTTTAATTTTATCAATTCATGTATCTTCTATTGTTATTTGTTTTTTTCATTTTTTATGTTTTATATATATATATTTATATATATATATATATATTTTTTTTTTTTTTTAATTTGATAGAAAACAATCTACACCTGCAAAAAAAACTGGATTTATTCAATTGATTTGCCAAAAAATACAATTTCTATTTCCAGATGCAGCATTTTGACAGGTCATACATGTTCGTTTATCTGAAATCCTTGATAAATACCCACCCCTCACCTCCTCCAAAAACAAAAGAACAAAAAAAGAAAGAAAATTGTTTACATGCATTGTCTAAAGTGATAAAACAGACTGAGGGGATGCTCTGTTAGAAGGCTTTTTGCACAAGAATGCCCGTTTTATAGTTAATTGATTTTAACCATGAAAACTGGTACAGTTTATGTTTATTTTGTACAGTAATGTTTCTTGTTTCCTTTTTAAGGCTTTTAGAAAGGCCCTATGGGGGCTGTTGTCAGGTTAAATAAGGCAGGCTCTGAGAAAAAAAAAGGCAGAGAACCCCTGCTTTAAATAATCATTTTTCGGAGCAGACACGAAACACAACGTAACATAACTATAAGTTAGCCTGTTAAGTTTGCTAATTGTTAAACTGCTAACTGCCAAACAGATTTTCAACAACTGCTAATAATTTAAACAACAGTCGAGGCTGATTTGAGCAGATGAGGAGAATGAGACTTGATAGCGCTGATGATTAAGTCAAGCTTTATTGATTTTCCTTTCCCCCCTAAAAAAAGCAGGACAGTTTAGATCTCCATACTCAAAGTTATTTAATTAAAAAAAACTTTCCCAGACAAATGGGGAACAAATGACCTCTGAGGAATTTTTCTAGTTTTTTTTTCTCTTCTTAACATGGACTAAGGCATACAAATCTAGGAACTTGTTAAGAAAAACACATTCACTTTAAAAAGGAGTATTTTCTTTATGTAAATGAACCTTTCACAGACATATCAATCTCTCAATGAACCAACCAGTAAACAAAACCTATTAAAGAAATAAATAAACACCTTCTTTCTCTCTGTCAGGATCTAAAAACAGTACTGTTGGTTCACTGGGAGCGTTTTGTGCGTTCCCAAAGGTCACAGCAGCTCCAGCCATGTCATGATGCACCAAATGAATGTTTGTAAGCTAATGTTGCCATGGCAACAGCCTCCGCTCTTACCATAATCCTCACTGGGACATGCTTCAGATTATGGACATCAGTCTTATTCAAACCCTGGACAAACACACAAACCTATAACAATTCCCACAATCCTCTCCTCCTCTGACATCATGTGATCCCAGGTGAAGCTGGTGGAGGTTTACATCGAACATTCATGTCACCTCTTGTGAACTCACACTGGATCAGACATCATTTCATCAGTTGTGTAGGATCAGCTTTGATTTTTTGTTACACAACACTGATCCTAATACATCAGTCCAGACTGCTGCCAAATCTGCTTGGCACTTCCAACATGACGTCTCTGTGCTGCTGAGAGGCTTTGACTCTAAAATCTGACTTTAATTATGTTACATAAATTTAATATTTACATTATCACTGTCAGCTTTTATGCTTTAGGAGAACCTCCTGTAGCTTAAACATGATATTGTGAATTAAAATCCCCATTGTCCTCATGCAAACATTCATGATCACAGCAAAATAATTTTACAGTCAAACTTCTGCTTTAACAGAACATGGCTCTGCAGAGACAGAAATACTCAATTAAGTTCACATTTTATTTAATTTAAACCTTTAAAACAGACGCATGGCTATGTTATAAAAGTTCACAGATGGCTGCACAAAACTGCTCCTGGTCTGTTACATAACCTACATTAGCGCTTTAACATTTGTTGTTACACTACAGTAGTTTAATAGATTAACTGGAAGTGCTCTGAAAAGCAAACCTCTACCAAGGCATTTCCAAAAGTGTCAAGCAATTTATGACAAAAATGTGGAAAACTGTGCTCTCGGGCAATGTAAAGAATCCTCTGAAAAACTTCCTGGATCAACATCCAGATTCCCTAAAGAAAGATATCAACATTTGCTGAGACTTTATTGAGTTATTCGAATAAATATGGAAAACTGCCCAATCTAACACTGTTAACAAATCTTAAAAAACAATCCTGGATCCATATCCGGATTCCTAAAATTTTGTGTATGATCTATAAATAAAGCTAAATCATTCACCAAGTCTTATTATGACATGAAAGCTGTGCTCTAATGTTACAGACTGATCAGATGATGATAAATGACAATGACCATTTTTTATGAGTACATTTTGACTGGGGCAACTTTTGGCTTTTCACGTCTTTCGGGCACCTTGACAAAAAAACGCTGAGAAACTCTGGTGTGGATGAATGGATGATGGCAAATCGGGCTTTTTCAAAGGCCTAGAGACAGAGGACGGTGATCTTTTCAGAGGAGTTATGACCCTGGTGCTTTTGTTGATCTTTTAAACATTGGGCTCTACCTTCGTAGACCAGGCGCCAACATTGGCCGCGCCAACGGGGTGTGTCCAGGGCATTTTGCAAGTTTCGTGCACGGCGCAGACTGGCGCAGGGAGGCGCACCCATGCCTCCGTCTCTCCCACCAGGGCAAATGGCAGAGAGGGAGGAGAGTAGGCTTGAGTGGGTTTAACACAGCCGAGAGTAATCTTCACCAATCAAATGAACGCCTCTCCTCGCCTTTAAATGCGCCACGGGCGAGGCGCAGTGACAATTTCACCTCGGTGGAGAAGAAGGTCAGAGCCGCTGTCACTTTTGCAGCAACTGAGAGAGCGCAGGGGCTACCGGGCCGCGCATCCGAGGCCACGATGCGCGTCACCGTGTGGACCACCTCACAGGACAGATGTAATCTGCTCCTGTGTCATAATAGGAGTACAAAATTAAGTGATAATTACATTTAAACACAGCAGCAGGTTAATCCAATCATCATGCTTGTGATCCATCGCATTCCTGGTCTGTCATCGCCAAATAGCAGAACCTTAGGTGAAAATATATCTCCTCCTCATCCTCCGTGCAATAATGTACTCCATCTTTTTAGATCACGTTATGAATAAAGATTAAAACAGAGAAATATGGGCAATCACAGGTAAATCCTTAAGACCCCGAGTGACTTACATTTATTCAGCGAGCCTCTCTCTCTTTTTTCTTTTCTTTTGAATTTCATGAGATGAGAGAAGCCGGATACTCCGTATTGGATGATGTGGCTGTTTGTGGTTGGCTTGAGAGATATGAACTCGTTAGTTATGACAAACGTCTCTGATCTGACATCAGATGTGGCGGGACAATTAATATAGATACAACTGTAAATGCTGCTTCAGACGGTTACATTAAATAGTGGTTGCTGTGATTGTTTACTGCATTGAAATGTGCCTGACACCGTGGATACCTGCCTGTGAGGTTTTGGTGACGTGTGCGCACAGCGTGCCTGTCAGCCAAATTACCACTGCCCGGGGTGCGCCTCTCCTGTGCCGAGAATAGACCAGGTTGGAGCTGGCAAGCTTTCAGCGCACCTTCCGCGTGTTTTTTTGGCACGAAATTGTCACTGCGCCGAGCTGAATCTTTTGACACCTCCCCCTGGTGCGCCGTCACACCCATCTCGGCGCAGCCGGTCTACCAAATTGCCAAATTGGCTACGCATGGCGGTGCGCCGGACAAAATTACCACTGCGCGGGGTGCGCCAGTCTGCGCTACCCTGAGTTGCGCCAGGAAATTAAAGCCCATTGTGTCATTTTGATGGTGATCTATAATCATTGTGATGCTGTTTATTAAAGAGTCAAGGTCAATGTGATCTTTAAAAGGCTCTCTCTTTCTCTCCCCACCTGAGATGTCACTGGCAAAAGCAGTAACTCTTAAAGAGATACATCAAATTTTTTTTCTTTTCATGTCTTGCCACACTCCCGAGTCCATGACAAGCAGATAGACACCATTTTCTTGACTGTGCGAGCAGTAACAAGGAAGAGACGGACTAATCCTGAGTACAAATCTTCTTCTACTCATAAACAGAGGCTTTGTTTTGTTTAACTACTAACAAGCACATCCAGTGGTTTGCGCCTGTGCCCTGCTGTTAAGTTTCATATGTATTTCTTTCGAAAATTACATAAATTACATCAGTCTAAAAAAACAACAACGCAACATAACACAGTAAAAAAAAAACAAGTCACAACAAGCACATAAGAGTTTGTCTGATGATTGTAGGCAGAGGCAGGCTAACACTACCCACTGACTCCCAGTGTTTGAGCTAAGCTAATTAGCGGTGGGCAAGCTTTATCCATCTCTTCCTTGTTCCTGCACACACAGTTGAAAGAATGGTGTCTATCTGCTTGTCATGGACTCAGGAGTAAGGAAAGACATGAAAACAAAACAAATGATCCCTTTAATGATTACAAATTAGATGATATATATAAGATTATACCATGCACAGAAAACAGTGCAAGTAACAAAACTTCCTGCACAGTGATTGCAAATCTGTGTACGAGCTTTATGGTTCAGCAGGCACAGACAAACCAGTTATAAGGGCAGAGTTTGGGTCCAATTTGATGGAAAGTTCTACAAACTTAAGAGCTAAAATGTACATTTCTTGCACATTAATTTATCGCGATGACTCTGGTCATTGCAATTTTAAACAGTGTTACCACACATAGCATACTTTTCTTATATAGTGCAGCTCTAATTGTAAATATCAGCTACACAGATTTGTGCTTGATTCTATAGCGAAGGTAAACATGTGCTTCACTGAAAGTACATGTTTCCAATGTTTATGCCACATAATGCCCCGTGTTTCAGCTCTAAATGCTAAGCTAATCCATGCTGCTGGCTGTATCTTTATATAGACCACCGTCTGATTTGACCTTTTACTCCAAAGCAGAGCCCAGAAAAGAACAAACAAAGCAGTGATCCTGCACCACATCAAGGTTCAGCTGCAGCACAGCAGCCGTCGGTCAGATTCATTGTAACATGTGAAGTGTGGTGTAGAAAGTGATGACTTGAAAAAGATCCAGCATTTATTATTCATGAACACGTCAGGAGTAAACAACATGAGGTTTCTGCAGCTGTACGGCTCTGTCCCTCCACATAAGGACCATTTCTGCTCTGTGTCAGTGTGCTTTTATTCTGCTTATTAATTTTTTAAACAGGTTGGACACACCACAGATTTTTAATACATTTACTTAGATGTTCAGTGTTTGCTAGATACATTAGGGTTGAACAGTGGAGGCTGCAGGTTCACAGGTTTGTGCCTGAGGCTGTTAAACACCACGCTGCCCCAGCGCTCCACTCTTTAATAAAAAGGTCTGTTTGTGTCTCTTGAACGCCCCCTGAAGCCTCAGCATTCATGCACCTGCTCTCTGTTTGGTTAACCTGCAGCTGAATGGAGATCACACCACCTATTGTACCCAAAACAACTACCAGCAATTACACAAACCTCGCCATGACTTCTTTTTTTTTACTGCCAACTAAATAAGAGCTGAACTCAGAGCAGTTAATTTTAAACATTTATACAGTCGTGCTGAAAAAGAAAGACTATTTTAGGAAGTTGTCAGAAAAATAACAGACCAGCTGAACAAAGAACTGAATATGAAGCGTGTGACGAGTGTGTGCAAAAGAAAGAAAGAGATAAATAAATGAAATCACACTGATCTCGAATGATTCTCGTCTTTGCAGCATCCATCAAGAGGATAAAATCCTGAAAGGCTGACGTAAGAGAGGAGTCTGATCCACACAAAAATGTGACTGGAAAAGATTGGAAACTGCTTTTCCTTTGCCAAAAAAGAGGCAATACATACCTAAAAATTCATATTTGATAGTAAAAATTATGGTACAGGGTAAATCTACTCTTTGTCAACCAGAAAAGACATGACTGAAATGTTAGAGGTGGGCTGTCAGTAGGGATGGAAAATTATACAATTTTAACAATACCAGTGCCATTACTGATTATGTTTGTTCCCTTATGGTCTCCTGAGGGGTTTCTAAGTGGTTATATTCTTCCTACACAGCTTTTCTGTGGCAGCAATGTCAAACACATGCAACTCCTGACATTTGATACTGTGCTGCATGGATGTCTTTGCAAGTTCACAGTCGTCCCATTTTTGCTTGAAATCCCACAGACACATACACAAAACACTGAGCAGTAGGCATCATTTGTGTAAATTTAAGCCAAAGCTTTGACCATTTCTGTGTCCTCGTCTGCCATGATCACATCTTTGATTCTTTGTTGTCATTTCTGCTGGTGATTGATGCCCTTGATTTGCAATGCATGCTGAGTAGGCTGTCACATTACAATCAATACTTGAATATCCTTTCTGGCATGGGGGTAGAAATCCAGACTCAAACTTTAAATATACATTCAAAAAGGGATGCACAATATTATCGGTTTGATATCAGTATTGGCCTATATCAGCCTATAAAGTTAAGTATTGATACTGACCAATATTGAGATTTTTGCAGATATTTACAGCCGATATATTGACCTTATATCGTCTGGAATATCAGCAAATTACACAAACGTACAGTATTGATGCACCTTCTCATCAGTGCATGGGTACATTGTAAATCAAGCGTTTCATTTTTGCAAGAATTCAATGCTGTTTTTCTTGTTTTATATCTGCTCCTCGCAAAATATACTGTTACACTGGAAGATACAAGTCCATTTTGGTTAAGTACAGAGCTTGTGCTCTTGACCAGAAATATCGGTATCGGCGATAATGAATTAAAAAATATCGGCATATCGGATATCGTCGAAAATCCAATAGAGTGCATTTCTACATTCAGATATAAAGTACACAGCTTAGCAGCACATTAAAGGGAGCAGAGACCCACCCGATCCAACAGAGGGTGTCCCCGTGCAACCCGACTGTCCTCAACAACAGAAAGAACAACTCAGGAAAATGCAGAACAGGAAAAGCCACCCTGTGGAAGCACTTTGGGTTCCAACTGCCAATGGCAAAATAAGACAGAAAGACTGGGCTGTGTGTCAATTATGTGCAAAGCAGCTGTCCCACTCCTCATCTACAACAAATCTGCAGGCCCATTGTTGGCCTTCCACCCACTGAAGTCCAGTGGCGCCCCGTCAAGCGCTCAGCCCCCCAGCGACCACCAAAGGGTTATGATGGACAAGATTGTGAGATGTGTGGTCTCAGTAGATCACAAAAATGATCTACTGGAAAAGCCTTGTATCTGCTGAAGCTAGGCCAGTGGGGGACATCAAGTATCTCCAGTTATTTGCTCAAAAACCTTTCAGGTTTGATTTAGAGGTTAAAGTGACAGCCCTAAAGCAAGACAAGGTGGAGGGCATAAAACAAATGAAGTCAATTTCCTTGGGCTGTTCTTCACTGTCAGACATATAAAATCCAGGATATCTCAGAGTAGAAACTAGTTTGTCATCCAGCAATATACGTTCTGTTACATCTGTTCACCACATTATAGAAATGATGGTGATATCCAGGTGTGGAAAGTAATTGAGTACATGTACTTAAAGCACGCAGCCATTGGTGTACTTGTACTTTCAAATAGTAGTTAGTGCTTTTACTTTTCTTGAATGATTTCAGCGGGGAAGTATTGTATTTAACTTCATTTACACAGCATCTGAGTACTGACTGAATAAAAATAAATGAGAAGCAAACCTGAAGCTTTTGTGCCATCACAATATCAAAACCTAAACTGTTTTACCATGTTAAGTATCACAATATTAGCACTAAAATGATACTTGAAACTGAAACTGGTTCCATACTCAATATGTTATCAATCAGAAACAGGATGCCGAGAAGGGGTTGGGGTATAGTTTGCCTTAATCTAGGTTAATAAATTTAATTCTAAGTCTGCCAGACTAAGTTCACTTTATTTAATGTTCATTAAAAAACTATAATTTTCACATACTGAGCACCCTGATCCACCGATATTCTCACTCTGTCTGAGACTCACTGATAGAGCTGGTGTCACTTCAAAACCCCCCTCCTCAAGTGTGCCTAGTCTGTACTGATGATTTTTGATTTTTAACACAACTTTATTTACAAATAAATATTTTCAGTGTACAATATTACATCTGTGAATTTATGAATATCAGTATTTCAATATTCTCAGGCTTTCATAAAGATAGGATTGAATGTCTATGCTCTATGCTCTGCACTGGGCTTGCCACCTTGAGAAATGAACTCAAACTGCAGATGAAACAATGCTGGGATGGCAGAGTTGTTGGTCTGAGCCATTTCAGGCAGCTACTGACACTGTTCACACCACATGTAAAACATACTTAAGGGTGTATAAAACTCAAACAAGCATAACATGGCCTCTTAACAGATTCTTTCATTTCAACTTAGTTTTGTCTCTCTGTTCTTGTCTCTGGTTCTTGTCTTGTAGGTTAATCTGGATCATTCGTCTGGATTCCAGCTGATCACAGTCTGATCAGTCTGTTAAAATACGTGGTAGTTACTGCATATACCAGACATTTACTACTGTAACCATTAAACCCACATGGACGACCTGCTGCTGTATCACTGAACAACACTTCAGTTTATTAGACCTTTTAAAGTTCATTTAAGATATTGCTTTCTTCTTCTATAATTACAAATATCAGTCTTCTCCCTCACATAATCATTTCAGCCGTTGTGTTAATATTAGAGACATTATTCTGTCCGTGGTTGCTGCTGCTACTACTACAAATAATTCTACCACTATTACTGCCTTTACAGCCATAGAGAGAGACATGATTTTAACACTTCATGGCCTGGGTAACCATGAATTTATGCTTTCAATGTTATTTATTTGTCTGTTTGTCTCTGCCTCTCCCTGTCTCTCTCTATTCTCTCACATCTCAACACAGCTTCAGCAGATGGCTGTTCAACATGAACTGCTGTAACACTGGAAAAAGTACACGTGACAAAAAGGGACTTTTATAGCATGCACTTTTATTACAAGTATTTTATTATAGGCACTACCTAATAAATTAAAAGCCAGCCAACAATGTTTTATTTCTGTTTTAATGTCACTGTAACTGTTATTGTTAATGGTACTATACTAACTGTATCTGTCTAAAACACTGGTTTCATGTTTTTCATTTATGTTTGGGACAACAGATGGAAATTTGTAAAAACTCCAGCATATTTATGGCAATCTTATGTAAATTCCAACGCTGTTGGGAGTTCATTAATATGCACTTTCCAGTCCAGATAAACATCTTAATAAAATTAAAGAACTGCTCAGGATTTTTGGCCCAGCAAAAAGTTTGTTTTACTACTGTGACATCACTAAATCCTGCTTCATGCTTTGCTCGCAGTGAAATCATGTTTTAGTCAAAAGAGCTAAATTAATAATAAAAAAACATATTTGAAATAAATCAAGAGTATGGTTTTGTAAGGTGTCTTGCGAGAACAGTTAAAACTGGTGCTAAAGGTTGATTGATTGTTTGATTGAGTGACTGAAAAATCAACTTTCATCAAGGCAGAATTTTAATACTAATACGTTTGAAATTCTACATTTACTTGGTCAAATACAGCATATTTATGTGAAACTACGGCTCAGAGTGTAAAACATACATTTTCACTGAAATATTTAGTATGTAATTTCATCTAACAGGTAAATTTGATATTTTATATTAACTGATCAAAACTTATCATATACTATATTAAATACCGAAACAAATGACACTCTTCAGCTTTTTTTAACAACACAGAAAAGTACTTAAAATACTAATTTGAGTAGATTTTAAATCGAGTCCCCTCTCAAGTTCTACAGATGCAGCCACATAAAACTTCCCCACTTTCCCTGATAGGATCTTGGCTGGTCCATGGCAGCTCCTTGATAGGTCCTGCCCACCCTGGAAGTTTTAATTTGTAAATTTCAGGTCATGTTTGTGTTGAATTGTAATATCAAGATTCCTCTCTGTCAACTTGGTAGTTACTCTAATAACCAGGGAAAAGGCTGAAGGGGGAAGCACCATCTCAGGGAGAAAACCTGCAAATGCATGAACGAGGATGTTTTCAGAGGAATCTAAGCACTTGTAATTGGCTGGAAACTGGCTGGAAGTTGGCAGGCCGCTGGCAGGGAAGGGAAAATGTAGGCATCTGGATCTTTACTTTTATTTGTACATGAGGAAAATTATACCAAAGTAACTGCACATTTACAAGGACACAGAATATTTTACAGTTCTTCTTCACTGGTGGTATCACTTAGGATTTGTTCAATAAGGCGTGTCAACAAGAAAACTGAAATTAAAATACCACAGTCACAGTCCTTGTTTTAAGCTGTCAGTTTCTCATTGTTTTGTAATCAGATAAAGCTTTGGTAATTCCGAAAAGAAACACAATCAGTCTGTTTCATAAACTAAGCATCTGTAAAGTAATTTGATAAATAAATATGACAATATATATTTCCCAGAGGACCACTTAAAATCATTAAAGCCAAGTTATTCTGTTTAAAGACAAAAATAAGCTTCAGAATAGAGAACACTCTCCATCTAAAATAACAGAATGAATGGTGAATTAATCTGTTAAAATGCTATACAGACCTTCTTAGCAGTGGGCCATTTTAAGCCTTTAACATGTTTTTGATTATCCTACAATCAGTCCTCATGGCTCTCTGATCCATCGATTTTGTAAAGGATTCAAAGCAGATTACATTTGTCCTGTTCAAAAGAGCCTCTATGTAAATGTTAAACTAAGTGATGCCTGATTATGACTTTATTTACAGTAAAAGGGAAAAAAATAAAAGCCTTGTATTTTTGTGTATGCACCTGTAATCATCCTGTAAAGTGGAAAACATTTTGAATGACTTCCTGACCAAAATAAAGTGACCTTAACTAACACTGAACATGTGAGTTTTTATTAACAAGAACTAAACAAAAAGTTAAGAGGCATCAGTGAAGGCAAAGAGCATTTCAGTCTAAAGACTAAAACAGCTGCCAAAATGAACACGAGTGTCCACCTGGACAAATTCACTCCAAAGTACCTTTATTCTCTAAAATCTAAGTAAACTCCAAACATTAGACAAATCAGTGTGATCTGATAATCATAAATGAAACCAGGGGTGGACAGTAACAAAGTAGATTTGAGTAATGTACTTAAGTGCATTTTTTGAGTATCTGTACTTTACTTGAGTTTTATTATTTTTGGGAACTTGTGACTTTTTCTCCACTACAGTTGAAAATCAAAGATTGTACTTTTAACTCCACTTCATTTCCATGAAGGGTCTAGTTACTTTATAGCTCTGAAGTCAGCGGATGAAAATGTCTTTTCTCTTCTGAAATGTGAGCTGTGTGTGATTTGTTCAAGTGCTGATGTCGTACCTGTTAAATAAAAAATGAAAACAGCAATGGTTGTCCTTTTGTCGGTTCAATCGTGTTTCAGTAGGCATTTCTATAGACTGTATATTTTACAACCTTTTCACTGTCCAGGTTCTATAGGTCAATGCATTCAGTAGGTTGTTTCAGTCATTAGGTTCTGTAAATTCAGTGTGGCAACAAAGCAATAACTCGTTGACATAAAAACAAAAATGTACTTTTAATTAAGTATTTTCAAAAGCAGGTAGCTACTCCAGTACTTTAACTTAAGTAAAACAAATTGACTGAACAACTTTCACTCGTATTGGAGTAATATTTGACTAGGAGTATCTATACTTTCACTAAAGTAATGGAGTACTTTGTCCACCACTGAATACATCTCAGAGAAATTACCTGTCAGCGGGTCATAAGACCTGTCCAGCTCTCTGGAGTCAGACAGACTCTGGTCTTGACTCCTGGACTTCATGTTTCAGTTCTTCAGAGGAGCTCCGAGCCGAACCTGCCGGTCTGAGTGAGTCCGGAGCCGCAGCTCGTCTACGCCCTCTGCCCCTCCATCACTGCCCGCTGACTTCTTCACCCTGCGCTCAGAGGAGGACCGAGGAAACACGGCTTTAAAAGTCCCCTTACAGCTCCTCCGCGTGCGTCTGCGCTCCTCTCTGACCAAACTCAACTCTCTCCTCCTCGCGCTCACATCCATAGAGCCGCGCTGACGTCACTCTGGGACGGTCCAGGATGGAGATGTCAGTCATCGATCTGAGGAGACTGATGGCTTCATTATGCTGACTGCTCAAACTGAGAGAGGAAAGGAGAAAGCACTGAGAAGAACGACAGGAAATGCTTTAATCAAGTCCTATATATATTTAGTAAATCTTTTATTTGATGGTTTATTTTGCTTCAATAGACCATACATACATATCAATAATTGTGTGTTTCATGTCCAGCGAGCGATCCATCCATTCATTCATCAACTCCTTCTATTCATCCACCCATCAATCTACGTATTTTCACTTTTTATTCCATTAATATGAGGTTTCCAAGTCAGATTATCATCAATAACTACTCATAAAACCTTCATTTCATTCACTCTGTTAATTTCAATACCTTCTATATTTACTGAAGCACCGTTGTTTTTGCCTTTGTTACCAAATATCATTAAGTTTGTTTTTTAAATACTAAGGAATAATTTATTTACTTCAAACCAGTGTCTACATTTTTTCAGATATTTTCCTACCACCTCCAACACACATTCTGGATTTTCTACTGTAAAAAATAAGTGGTATCATCGGCAAAAAGAATACATTGACACAGTTTCAAGACATTAATAATATAATTTATATACAAAATAAACAGTTTTGGTCCCAGAACTGACGCCTGGGGCACCCCATATGTTAAGTTGTTAGTTTCAGTTGTAACATTATTTATTTGAACAAACTGATTTCTGTTTTCTAAATAACCCGTCGATGTACCATCCCTCTGATATCGTATTTTGTTAAGTCATTTATGAAGAATAGTATGGTCTATGGTGTCAAATGCTTCTTGAAGTCTACAAATACGATAGATATAGATATAGATATATTTCTTAAGTTTTGTATCTGATGGTTTAATTTGCTTCAAAAGTCGATAAGTTCATTAATATTAATAATTGTGTTTCATGTCCAGCTAGCAATACATCCATTCATTCATCCAATAATCTTTCTTTTTATCCATCCATCAATCTACTTATCGTCCATTCTTCCATATTGAACATACATCCACCCATTCACCATCCATCCACTTGATTAGCCACCTTTTTATCAATCCATCCATCCATACATCTATCGATGTATCTACCTAATGGCTCATCAGTTGATTTGTTGATCTATCTATCAATCTATTCACACATCCATACACCATTCCATCCGTTTATCTTTGCATGCATTCATCTCTTTATGCATCTATCTATCCACTTTAACATCCATCTATTCATCCATCTATTCATCATCTATTCATGCATTACTACGCATGAATCTGCACCACTCATCCAAACTATTCATCCATCCATCACTTTAAAGTTTTAGTCATGCATTCATCAGTAAATCAACTTATCCATCCAATTATCTATCTATCATCTATCCATACATCAATCATCCCATTCTATCAAGGAACGTGGCACAGGAGGAGAGGACACAAATTCACGACACAAAATCAATGGTCCAAAGAGCAAGGGTTTATTCCAGAAAAGCAGGCAAGGTTGGTACACGGGCAAGCAATCAAAGCAAGGCGGCAGTATCCAAACAGGGCTAGGCAAAATCAATAAACAGGCAAAATAATACACGGCTTGGCTATGACTATGAAAAAAGGCTGGAACAGGACTGTGAGGTACAACAATCTAGCACAAGACAAGGGGAGACATGAGGTTAAATATAAGAGGAAATGACGGGTGATGAAAAACAGGTGAGGTGAAACTCTCAGGGCCGGGCAGACAGGAAAACACCTCGAACAGAGACAAGAGTCAGTGATTTCAAAATAAAACACGAAAGACAAGACAAGAGACAAGAATGTGCAAAATAAAAGGAAAACTTGGCCGACATGACACATCAACTTATTTAATAATTTTCCATCAATCTATCCGTATGTACAATCTATCAATCTATACAATTATCTATTCATTTTTCCTTTTATTGTCTTTCATCTATCATCCATCCATTCATCCATCCTTGTATCCATTCATCAATCTTTTCATCTATGCATTCACCTAGAGGTCATTCACAACAACTTAAAATCATAAGTCTAATTTCAACATTTTAAATGATCATAAAATGCCGAAGCTTATTGTTTAAGTCCCAGATCTAAATAACACCCTGAAGACTTTAGCATCTTTTTATCGTTCAGGCAGACATTGCCTTATAAATTGAACTTATATTAAAGTTCAACTGGTGTTGAATTAACTGGGGAAATTTTATTTTAAATCTTATTTTGCTGCTTTCTTCCTGATTTTAAGAACGTATCTGAGCTTTTGAGGACATGACCAGTGCTAGGAAAGAGTTTGCAGGGTTACAAAGTATGTTTAAAAAGACGATATTTAAAGAAAAGTAGCAGCAAACAGCATATTTACAAAAGGGGTTTATTTTGAGCCTCATGTTAGAATGATATGAGAGTTTTGGTGGGACCAGTTTTATTCTAGGGTTCAAGATGGGAAACAGCTTATTCAAGTTTGAGAGAGGCTGACTGATATACCCATCAATTCAACAGCTTGTACCTTAGATTTTTATGTTTTTATTTTTAAATTAAAAAAATAGAAATGCAATCTTGTCTGTATTTTTGTTCAGGCACATGCGGTTCAACAGAAATGTATCCTACAGAGTCCTTACCATGAAAGATTTCAGAGGTCACATTAGACTAAGACCACATAAATACAGCCCACATACAGTTTGCATATGAGTACAGACAGACCGACAGACGTGGGGATGTGGGATGTGTATATGTTTGCTGATCTGTCCTTTTCTGATGGATGGTCTCACCTTGGCTGGGGTCTCTGGCAGCTTTGGCTCCATGAGGAGAAGTAATACCTGTGGATCAATACTCTGTCAGCGCTGCGTCCTTGAGCTGGTTGAGAAGACTTGACGGATGACTTCCTCAGATTTCAGAAAAATGCAGACCCCAAGGTCTTTATTATCTAAAAATGATTTGAATAAAATATCCATGAACACACACTTAAAGCTTGATGGAGACGGAGAAGGCCGCGGCCTGATTTATGAGATAACTTTGTGATTTTCACTGCTTCAGAAGTTTCTATTTTTAACACTCTCTCTTGTAAGGCTTTGAGCTTTCCTGGGACAACATCAAGGTTTAAAGAAAAGATACTTGAGTGGCTTTGAAATAGATTCTTCTTTTACAATATAAAGGTCTGTAATACAACTTTTATTGACTGATAAAAATGTGTGACTGGGCTGCAAAGAGTCTCATGTTTGTACACTATTACACCAAAGTTTACACTGAACATTAGTCTTCAATTTTGAATCATTGGTTTAATGGTCTTTCATTTATGATTAAATCATCTCAGCGAAGGTGTCACACTGTCTGTACTAAGTCATTTTTAGACTTAGACATGAAGGTAAATGATAAATGAACTTGAGCCTGTTTCTGAATTTAAGTCTCTTCAGCCAAGCTATTTAACGTTTTCATGATTACAGTGTGCCAATGAGCTATGCCGACTGTCCCCAACTAGTGCAGACTGGTGCAGACTTTGCCCAAATGTGGATCATGAGTAAAATCTGGCAAAAAGTCTTCTAGTGTGTCCTCAGCTTTACAGAGAGAAGGTTGCAGGATCGACTCCCTGGCTGGATGGGACCTTTCTGTGTTGGGTTTGCGTCTTATCCCCATGCATAGGTGGTTATCCCTTGTGATTGCCCTTGGGTGTGAGTGTGAAAAGTTGTCTGCCTCTGTGTGTCAGCCCAGTGATTGGATTGAAACTAGTCCAAGGTATATCCCACCTTCAGCCCCATGAAATCTTGGCGCGGCTGCAACCATCTGAAAGGGCTAAAGTGGTGTGATGATAGATGTTTTCCATGTTTTGATACTTCAGACAGGTTAAACCATACAGTTTTATTTAGAGGTGATTGGTCCACCCATCCATCCATCATCTATACAGCTTATTACCTCCACCAAGGAGGTTATGTTTTCGCCGGGGTCCGTCTGTTTGTTTGTCTGTTTGTCTGCTTGTCTGTTAGCAAGATTACGCAAAAACTACTGGATGGATTTACATGAACATTTTACCAGAGGTGTGGTTTGGTCTAAGGAAGAAGTCATTACATTTTGGTGCTGATCCGATCCAGATTGACGTCACGAAAAAACATTGAAGTTTATAATGAAATCCCATAACATATCCCATAACACTGGGCCGTATTTTGTCCCACCCACAGCACCATCTGATTGGTTACACACTCTGGTTACATGCAGAGTCAGGGCACCGCAAACAGCCAATCAGCAGTGAAGGCTGTGCATGCACTTCTACTCACAGACACAGCAGAGAGGAGAAAAGTTTTGCCAATGGAGAAAGCTCAGAGCTGCTCCTGGAGCCTTGGTTTCTAAGATAAATTAAGGCAGCAGAGTCTCCTGAAATTGTAATAAACAGCCCAGTCCTCTACAACTCACAACTACTAGTAACATTACTGAGAGCCCATTAACGCTATAGAAACAAACGGACAAACAGTCCCTCCAAACGTGCAGTTTAATTACTCGAAACAAGGCTGCTGATAATGTCAATATGGAAATAGTCCGTCATAGCAGAAGTCTGTGTGTGTGAGTGTAAAAACCAAATCCCCAAATTCCACATAGAGCTAACGCGCCACGCACCGAAGCGCCGTGGTTTTGCTCCGACAGACAGGCTGACGACATCACCCACTGGAAGCACTGCGGGGTGCACAACACCAACATCTGTACAAGCAGCAGCAACTTGGTTCAGTCAACAAGTTACAAAACCCACTACTGACTAGGTCACTCTATTGGATGATATTTATTTCAACAATAATTACACTTCTTGTAGATTGATATTTTTCATTCCATGATGTGCGTATAAAATAAATATAGCATTATAATGTGGGGTGGAAATCACAATTTATGGCTGGAACTTAGTGGAGGTCTGCACTTGCAAAGTGCTTTTCTAGTTTTGACCTGGGCTCGCAGGGAGTGAAGCCTATGCCAGCTGGCATCGGGTGAGATGCAAGGTACATCCTGAACTGGTCACCAGCAAAATCGCAGGGCCACATAAAAAGAAGAGACAACCATTCACGCTCACACTCACATCTAAGAGCAATTTGGAATCACCAATTCACTGAATGAGCATGGTTTTGGTCTGTGGGAGGAAGCTGGAGTGCCCGGAGAGAACCCACGCATGCACAAGAAGAACATACAATATCCACACAGAAAGTCCCTGACAGATCAAAGCAGCAACCCTCTCAGTTTAAGTTATCTAAATTCAGTAAATTCTCTACAAACTTTGATGTCTTTGTTTCCAGTCGGGAGAGGAGAGGTGGACCAAAATGTCTTTTCTTTTCTTTGCTTCCATTCAAAGTTTCTCTCAAACCAACTAACGTGAAAAAGGAGAATTCATTTTTCCTGGAGGAAATAAAGAAATCCCTGTTTGGGATAAAGGATTTGGTTAAGTGGTTTTAAAGACAGGGAAGCGGATGAGGGATTATTGCGTCCCCCTCAGAAGACTGATGGGTGGAAAAGAGAAAATATCTATGGGCTGCAGAAGAGGAGAGCAACAAAAACTAAAAGCTGAGGAAGGGCACAACGGAGACCTGGTGAGGTAAAAATACTCAACGTGAGGAGAAGTGGTGCATCAGAAAAGAAAGAGAAGCAGATCCATGACAGAGAGGTGGTACAGAAAAACTCAAGGGAGAAATAGAAGAAGACAGAAGGAAGGCTGTGGTGAGGCGTTTGAATATATTATGCACCTCGGGACGGTTAAATCTCGCAGTATTGATGGTGTTTATCTCCCACTGGGGTTTACAGGGAAGTTTAGCATCGCTGCAGGCTGGAAAGTGGAGCCGACAGATAACCAATAATGAGCTGGGATTGATGCCTAAAGTTATGCACACTGGGGAGCCATGATACAGGTGACAAATAAGACACACACGTCGAGAGATACAGTAGAAATGCTCTGAGAAAGGGGAGATAACACAGAGCTGAAAGAGCAACCTGCAGCTGAGAGACAACAACAAATCAAAAATGCAGAAAGAACATTTTTAGTGAATTTAAGAACACAGCCTTTGCACACAAGACACATATTTACATCAATAAATCACAAATTATCATTTGTTTGTTTTGTCCATAGTCAGTCAATGCAAGCTTTGCGAGACACAGCTTTGATTTTTTTTTTTTAATTTGTTGTTGATTTTTGTGTCCAGAGAGTGCCAATCTGACCAACGAAAGCCCTCATTGGCCTAAACATCACTGTCAAAACATCCAACATGGCAGACTGCTTGATTGTGTTCTTGTTTCACAGCTCTCCGTTCAATCTGACAGAGTAACAAGGATCATTAATTCATAGATGATGTCTGGATGAAGACAGCGTTGAAGCTGCAGTATGATGACAGTCTCTGTTACACTCAAGCTTCTTCTTTTGTCCTGCAGCAGCTGTCAGATATGGCAAGGTTCTGCCCTCTGTTGTAGAAAAATTGGTCTATCTTCCTCAAAAAGGTGAAATAAAAGATCTTGAATCAAATACTTCCTTTGTGACAGTGTTCATTTTGACAGCATTTTGAATTCAGTTTTATTTATAGTCTTTTGCCGAAAATATCTTTAGTTTTAGTCATTATTTAGTCATCTAAATTGTTTAAATTTCAGTCTTGTTTTAGTTGATCAAATTTCACAACATTTTAGTCGACAAAATCTACTGTAAATTTAGTCAACTAAAATATGAAGTGTAAAGTGTGAGGCATTTTTTTAATGTTTCCTTGAAGTTCTGAAGTCATGTTTTACACTTGGTTCCCGCCACCATGAAGCTAAGGCAGTTGTGATTGGATGCCCCTCTTAACTCATCCAACCTTTCCACACAACCAAAGTAGCTGTGATTGGATATATTCCTAACTTGTCCCTACTTTCTACATGACCAAATTAGATCTGATTGGATTAAGTCTCTGTCAAACATTTTAGTCTAGTTTTTATTTATTGATTAAAATGTCAGTTCATTAGTTTTTGTTTTTGTCCATGTGCACTTGTTTTTATTAGTTACTGTCTAGCAGTGAAAAACCAGAAGAAAAAAAGTTTTATCGGAGGAGATGAAAAAAAGAAAGCGGGAGAGTAACAAGCTAAACACCCGGACAGGGATAAACATTGGTCCGGCGTTCACTCGCTGGCGTGAGCTGAAAGACGAGGAGGGATGTCTGACTGATGCTGATTTGGCCCTGTTATTGATGGACTTGTGAGTACGTGATGATTTTTTCGAAAAGAAACATGATCAGACTGTACCTTATCAGTCCACATGGTTTATTTGTCTCTTGGGACGTCCTGTTGGCTCACTTCTCCTCCCTCTGTATGTTAACAAATGCTCGTTGGTGTGAGGCGCTCTGTTTTATGACCATGCAGTTACACTCAACGACCATAGAGGCCCCTAGAGAGCTGAAAGCTGGAATCTTACATGGTGCAGCTGTTTTTTGTGCTCTTAAGATATTTTGGGGCTTTTTGCTTTAATTGATAGTGAAGAGACAATGGATGGACTAAAATTAGGAGGATGCGAGACAGGAGACACATATGAACAGGCCACAGGTCAGAATCAAAGAGATAATAAACATTTATATAGCCCAAACGCACATGTATTTAACACAAATCTTTACATCTCCCCAAAGAATATTAAATAAAAACCAAAACAAAAAACAATAAGAAATAATTAATAATAACAATAAATTAAAGAAGAAATATATGTACATCCATCATTCATTTATTCAAGATTAATTCATCATTGCATCCTGTTTACAATATTCAGCTTAAGCCCTTGCCTTAGTGTCAATGTTTTTCAAATAATCTCTCCATTTTATGAAGTATTTCTCAATCCTGTTATTGCAACTAAAAGATATTTTTTCATATGATGCCACCTTTGCTAGCTCTGTGAACCATTCCTGAAAGGGTGGTTCACCTGAGATCCTCCAGTTTCTCATAATAATTTGTTTTCCAACCAGTATACTTGTCTGAATGAAGTCAGCCTGTCTGTAAATTTAAAACTTGAGATTTTTTTGTGAAGAATTTATTGAAAATACAATGTGTTTTACTCTGTTTGATTTACTTTTTATTGTAAGGCACTTCGTTTTTTTTTTTTTTTTTAATCTGTAAAAGGTGCTATAGAAATTATTTTTTACATACTCACAATGTGTTGATTATTAGGAAAACAGTGGACTGGCTATCCGGCTTACTTGAAATCAGTGCAACTAACACAAACATTATATCGACCCATCTTGGAAAATGATAAAATGGAGAGTAAAGCCCAGTTTAGACCAAAGATTTTTCATGCTATTAGACATTTTAGGAGTCAACAGGGCTACACAGCCCTTGAAACAAAGACAAACCGGGACCTCACTTGAAAGGAAGGGGTATGAGAAATTTCCCACAATACACCACGCCTGCTGACAAGATGGCAGAGCGGAGACCGAAGGAAGCTCATAAATGTAAGTAATTATTAAATGATTGAGTAAATATTAATTGTGTTTTGAATTGTCGGTCTTATTTTTAAAAAAAACTTGTTATAAAGAGTTAGCTTTTGCAGCTGTAGTTATTGTCACATCTGCCAACAACACAGCCAGCGAGGGGCTCTGAGTGATGACGTCGCTGGAAACCCTGGCGTCTCTTTTCTTAGGGGTGAGTTTTCATCCCTTCTTCTTGGCCCTCAAAACAGAGGGCTAAGAATAAGGGGTAGACAAAGGGGTAAACAAAGGGGGAGGGCTAAGGGGTACAATTGGGATTTACCCATAGTTGTTGCAACAGCTGTGTGCATTGAGCTGTCACAGCTCGAATCAGGTAACAGTGTTTCTGACTTTTCTGTTTGTCAAATCACCTAGCAGCTGTTTTTTTGTGCTCTTAAGATATTTTGGGGCTTTTTGCCTTAATTGAGAGCGGAGAGACAATGGATAGACTCAAATCAGGGGGTGTAAGAGAGGAGACACATGTGAACAGGCCACAGGTCAGAATCAAATTCAGGCGGTCCACGTGAGGTAAATATATGGGAAGTGCACGGTTGTTACCCACTTCACAATACCAGCACCACCAAGTCACGTTTTTAAACAGCTAATCATGAAGCCAAGAGAGAAAAACTGGATATTCCAGACATAGTCTTCATGTCCATCAACATTTATGGTTCATCTACCACAAATAAGTGCAGTGTTACCGTCAGCTGCTCCCTCAGTTAAATACCATTCAACAGGCAGAGTTTACCCTGGGAGGCAATACATATTCCTTAAATGACGAAACTGCTCCTGAGGAAATTGCCAGAAGATCAGCTGAGTATCTACAGCCTCAAACAAAAGAACAAAAGAGGGCATAAGCCCCCGGGCTGTTCTGTTTGAACACACATGGATGGTTTCAAAGTCTGGATCCTCTCCTTTATAAATTATTGCCAGGAGCAGAACTGCAGCTGCAGCAGGTACGTCGCTATCACTGTCCTTATTCACGTCATGCAGGACAAGAATATGCAGCAACAAGATGAGCATTAAGAGGAGCACAAGTCCTTTCTGCTAAAATGATCACAGAAGAATCACAGGCTTTAGAAAACTGCAGAGTGACCCGCTGCAAGCAGTAACAAGTTTCAACATGTCATATCGTGAATCTTTGTCTAAGCTGGGCTGAAGACTTTAAAATAAAATAAAATCAGTTCAAAAATGGTCAATGGACTTGAGCTTATAAAGCACTCTTCTTGTCCCCTACTACTACTTGAAGCTGCTTTACACCACAGGTCACATCTACCCATTCACTCCCAGGTGGTCCAGAGTTTCTATGTCAGCTGTTCAACACATCTGCACCCTTTCATGCCCATTAACACACCACTGACACAGCAGTGAGAGCAACTTAGAGTTAAGTGTCTTGCCCTGTGACAGCCGGAGCTGGGCTTGAACCTGCAACCTTACTGACAGAGTGTCAGACTGTGCCATCAACTCCCCAAAAGACTGCTCATACTAAACAAACTATTGTTTCTTGAGCTATGCCAGTCAGTATTCATATCAACTCAACTCAACTCAACTCAACTTTATTTATAAAGCACTTTAAAAACAACCACAACCAAAACAAAGTGCTTTACATAAATAGACAATTTAAAACAATTAATATGAGGCAATGTTGAGGAAAACAAAAGCTTAAGTAGTGCCACTGAAACATTACACCTATTCCTCTGAAATCATGCCTTTTTCTTTTTTAAAGTTTACAGCACTCATATATTAATATGGCTGTGACAAACAATCATGGATAACCTGCTGCTGTGGACCTGCTCAACCATCAACAGAAATTACATCATTTTTAGATATTAATTTTGATATTAGATTGACCTCTCTATGCATGGTACATCCATAGTAACTATCTTTACAACAATACAGACATGAGGTCCCTCTTGACAATTTTAATAAATTTATATTCAGCAAAGACAAATATGATGAGGACAGATTTATGATCTGGGCGTCTACGGGTTTGTCACTGTCATAAATTCCTATTTTTGGTCCCTTTGTCTCTGCCTGGATGGATACATCTCTGGACGTATGAATGTGTATATACCAATATATATTTATATGTATTTGTATATATGCATATAAGTGTATCTATAAAATGAAGAGTATGCCTTCAGCCTGCTCTATTGTAAAGTGCCTTGAGATAACACTTGTTATGAACTGGTGCTATACAAATAAAGATTGACTGATTCATTCATTCATTCATTTATTCATTCATTCATTGATTGATTAACTAAATCAACAGTCTTTATCGTCAAACTATGTTTTTAATGTAAATAAAATGAAACAGTTACTCTTCAACAGATGATTTTACTCAGTAAAGACGTGAAAAGTAGCTCCGCATGCTCTAAGGAGGCGTCTCAATGTTTTCATGCTCTCCTGGTGAAATTTTGTTTGAGTTGGTTTAGATTTTTCATGCTCTGTGCAGACACTGACTCAGGTGAGGATACAGATAAGAAATGGAGGGGTGAGATGATGATAAAGGGATGGGGGGGGGGGGGTTTAGGCGAGACAAAGTAGGCAATCTTCCCTCGGATGAATATTTGATGAGAAGGCTGATATGCTCAAATGAAACGTTATAAATACACTGCAGAGTTAATGGGTTGTCACAGTAAAACTCACTGCCTTCACTCCGCATGAGCCTGTCAGTTCTCCCCAGCTCACACACAAACACACACAGCAGCACTGATTATATCACAGCGCTGATAAACTGCCCAATATACAATAAAGCCAACAAAATTAGAGGATTTGGAAATATGTCATGTCAGGAGATTGAGGTCCTCAGTATTAAAAATGCATTGCATAAGGTGAAGCGTAAATACAGGCTGATTTAAAAGCCTCTGTATTGTTCCCAGGATGCACAAAAGCACATTGTTGTCTCCAGAAAATGGATCTTTGCACCAGCATGAAGCTTTCATGTCCATTAAAGGCTTATCAGAGTCAACACAGTGCTAATTATTCTCTCAGAGTTTGTCAGATACAGGGCAGAGAATAAAAGAGAGTGAAAGAGATGAGCTGTTATCAGAGAGAGGCTGTTATCAGAGATGTTAACACTCCCTCTGCTGCTGTATTAAAGGAGCCCGTTTGGTCTCGTAGAACTGGAGAGACATGACCAGAACCATTTAGTTAGCTCAAAGAAACAGTCCTGCCATTAGCTGCAACTACTGTGCAAAAGTTCAAACAGCCTGGTTTGAACAAAAGTTCTTCTGCAGTTTACACCACCAACGCTGAGGTGTTGCACCTACTAAGATCATTTCAGTGCAGAAAGTTATAACTTAAAGGGACACACCAACACTTTTATTGTTTTTGTGTCTTGCCTCACTCCTGAGTTCATGACAAGCACATAGACACCATTCTTTCTTCTGTGTGCGCAGTAACAAGGAAGAGACGGCCAAAGCTCACCCACCGCTAATTAGCTTGGCTCAAACACTGGGAGTCAATGGGAAGCGTTAGCCTACCTCTGCCTACAGTCATCAGATAAACTCTTCAGCAATTCTAAATGATCCTGTGTGCTTGTTGTGACTTGTTTTTTTACCGCATTATGTTATGTTAAATTTTTGAAAGACATTTCTATGAAACTAAACATCAGGGCACATGCACAAAACCACCGCAGATGTGCTTTGAGTTGATGACCTCCTTAAAAGTGCTAATCTTAGTCTAAAAATAGAAAACATAACTTAACGTGGAAAAAAAATGAGTCACAACAAGCACGCAGGACTGTTTAGACTTGCTGAGGAGTTAATCTGATGACTGTAGGCAGAGGCAGGCTAACGCTACCTATTGACTCCAAGTGTCTGAGCTAAGCTAATTAGCGGTGGGCGATCTCTATCCGTCTCTGCCTTGTTACTGCACACACAGAAGAAAGCATGGTGTCTATCTGCTTGTCATGGACTTAAGAGTGAGGTAAGACAAGAAAACAACAAAAATGTTGAGTCTAAGATGCTGTTTGCTGTTCTCCATGATAGGCTGCATCTCTCAGAAATAAACAATGATTTCTTGCTTGCACTTTTGTTTTATAGCCAAAAAAACACAGTTCAGTGCAGACTGAGGTTACAGCTGAATCAGAGAAACCTTTTTGAACATCAGTGATTGTGAACATCCTCCCAGTTTAAGGCAAAATATGAGCACTTTAAAGGTCCCATGATTGAAATTGTGTTTTCTACAGGTCTTGACATTAAAGGATAAGTTCGGTTTTATGACACCTGGACCTTATTTTTAGGATTAAATACGCTCGTAGACTCACCCAGACAATTTCGGCGGAGCTCAGAGCCGTTTTTGAGCAATTAAGATCCATCTGACGGCGTTTTTCTCTCATGTCATAGTAGCAGACAGGGCCAGAAATCAAAGCCCCTAAATTAGACATTATCTGCTGCGAAACTCACTCCTCCTCTGTCGCCATTGCCGTGCAATGTCCACAACAACACCACCAGTAAAACAGCATTAATAGACCCCAAACGAGCTGTTCTAGAGCCAAATGTAAGGAAAGTTTTCATGTCAGAGGTGATATTTTAACCTCCCAGAGCAGCACCCATGAGCCTTTCTCAACCGTACACAGTCACACTGCCACAAGCTCCATGCATACATTTTCCCTTGTTAGCTCCAAAGACCCAGAGGAAGTATTCAGAGCCTCAAGTCCATCACCTGCTCCCCTGATCATCTATTTAAATCTGCTTCTAGCTGTTGGTGCAGGAATGAGTCCCTAAACTCGGGTTTAAGTTTGCATTTTAACACCTCTGGTTCCCCCATCTTGGGGTATTTGGGATTTTTGAATAGCTTTTCAGATAAATGACTGAAATAATGTTTGTGATGAACACCTGCAAACCAGATTTGACTGTTTCTTTCAGCAAAATAAAATGTATCTGATATAGGGATGGGACTTAATTGATACTACTCTATTAATGATTCTGTCCATAGATGCAATTCTTTAACAATCCCTTTACTGATTTTCTGCATTGAAAAATGTTGGCCTACAAAGTTTTCAGTGGCAACAATGTCAAACACATGACTCTCCTGGTATCCAAAGCCATAGGTAGGTAGATTAAACATACATAGACAAGTTTCTGGTGTTTCCACTTACAGAAAGTAGTGCAGTTAAGACTTTTTATTGATGTTAAGACACATTTTGACCACTTCTGCCCATCTGCCATGATTTTTGACCACTTTTTTGTCATTTCTGCTGACTGCCTCTGATGAGAGAATGACGTCTTTGATTTGCAAAGCGTGCAGAACAAAGTGGAAAGAATTGTTTAGGGAATTGATGAGCAATTCTCTTGAGCAAATCACAAATACAGCACTTACTAAAGTTATGAATGACCTCAGAATAAACAGTGACATCACAAAACTACAGTATTAGTCTGAAGACTGATATTCAGGGAAGTGCGATGAAGCATCAGTTAGCCGATGGGCTTTCCTATAAATTCAAAACGGTCTATTTCATGTCCAGATAATGTCATCCTTTTATATGAACCCATGTGGAGGGACCAGGAGTGGGCTGTCTTTTGTCATCTCTGTCAGAAAATAAAACATGGTTGATGTTAAAAATCCCAGTGTTGTTGCATCTCCCATCATTAAGGGCCACAATTTTGGGCCCCATGTAATGATATCAAATTACATTCCACACTATCAGTGATTGCAGTGATTGCCTCAAAATATGAAGTTAAGGGTACCATCATTTTTGTCCAGGCCAGTTTCATTAGTTTCTTTTTAAAATGATTCTGTTGAACCACAATTCAAAAGCAATGTCTGATTTTCATTAGTTAATTTTCAGGAAATTTTTATGTATTATTACTTTTGTCAGTTTCACGTTATTTCAGTGACCTTTGTGGGGTTTTATTTCTTTAATGGAAGGGTACCAACACTTTTGTCCACGTGTGTATATTGTTCTGTTTAAAGACACAAATGAGCTTCAAACAGTGGACAGAACAATCTTCGACTTAAATCATAAAAGAAATGGTGAATTACATTTTATACTGTACAGAATGTTCTAGCTTGTTTCATCCAGACATTTAAATGTCCCACAAGGCATTTCTCACAGTGTTAGCCGACTTATTACCTAAAATATGAACAACTGCCCCATCCCTCAACATTAACAAATCCTTAAAAGATCCTAGATCCAAATGTGGATATGGATTGTAGCAGAAATTTCTTGATCTGCCTATGGAGAGTCAAAAAACAAGACTGGAAAGGTAGCAATGCACCAAGTTTAATTCTCATGAGAAGGAGACAATACAAAGAATCCACACTGCAGAAAGCAGTTCAGAGTAATGCTCAGTGAACAAATGCTTAGTTAGTTGTATTTATTTTTTATTTCACTTTATTTTAGTTAAATTATTGCTCCTATCTATTCTAATGTCTTCTTCTGATATTTCCCACTGCTATACTGTGTACAAGAGCAACTGAAACAACCGAATTTCCCCTTTGGGATTAATAAAGTATTTCTGATTCTAATTCTGATTCACTGCCTTTTTATACCATCTCAACATGCCCCTGGCTTTGGGAAAAGTAGAAAAAATAACTTCACAGAGCTCAGATGTCAATTGGGGTACAGCAAAAACAGAATTGGGGTACAATAAAACAAATGGAGACTCACTCAGGAGTTTACAAATAGGTATAATCTCCTGTGCTGATCAAGATCTCTTCCTGGCCTCTCCTCTGTGCCCAGAGGGTGATTTTGTGATGGGGTGTAAAACAGAAGAGTTCACCAGGTCATTCACACAGCAGGACAGCTAAAGTGACAGAACTAATTACATCAAATATCAGGTAAACATAAACACATGCAAAAATTCCACCACAGGTTCTCCACCAAAACTGGATCACTTCTTTGTGCCATGACCAACATTCCCTGAAAATATCATTCAAATCTTTTGAGAACTTTGAGTTGTCTTGTCCACAGACAGATGGACAAACAAACAAATGGACAAACCATGATGGCTTCTTTTAGCAAACAGAGGAATTGAAGATCTACTCCTCAGAAGATGATGGACACTGAGAGTGAGGATATTGTTCAGGATACTATACGTCTGTGTAGATTCTCATTCATCCAGGTCATGGTCATTCTGAAGATTCAAAAGCAAGGCAACTGGACTGTGTAACTCTACACAGTCCAGTTGCCTTGCTTTTGAATCTTCAGAATGTTCAGGATACTGTTATGTTGCTGCTCCTGACCCTACAATAGTACAAATTATCATTTTCTCAGTGTGGTGTAAACATTTTTATCATATCAGAGTTAATATCGCATCACTGATAGCTGGGTTGAGGTCATGGACATTTGAGTTGATTTTTCCTTGACATCGAGCTCTGGGCCAAACCATTACGTAACAGACTCACTGAAGCTTAGCGTCCTCTCTGCAGACTCACCCAAACACACTCCATCAGTTTGTGGTAAGCCGCCTGGCGTTTTACTCAACAGTTCATACGGCTCAGCGGGGGACAAGAGGTAAAGAAATGATCCCGGTGAAGAGCATTTGTTATTAGGGACAGAATTCATGTAATGGATTGGAGTGTAGGATAAGAAATCAAGCCCCTCACTGACTCCCCATGTATCACAGACTCGGTGGGCAGCGTCAGCAGAGGACAGGGTCTGTGTTGTTGGAGAGCTTCATCTGATCAGAGCGAACCATGAGGGTACTTTGCCCAAATAAAGCTGGGTCCACCCCTTTCTGGGTAAAAACTGTCAAAACATGGCAGTGCAGGGATGACCAGCTTTTCTAATCTAAACCAAAAAAGAATCTTCTGACTTGGTCACGCCACATGAATTCTGTTTTTATGACCTCTGCCAAGGAGGTTATGTTTTTGTCTGTGTCCTTTGACATCCAGCCAACAACTTTCCTAAATGTCTTTGTTGACCAGCTGGTAAAGCGGAGTGAGTCCTCATGAATGTCTCTTTATTGGGGTTTAGAAACAAGCCCATTGCTCCCTCTGATCATGTGTGATGGTGAGTTATACTGTGCGCATCATGAATGATCGATTGTCCCTGTTGATTTTGAATAAATCATATCTAAAGACACATGAGAGCCATTTTTCTCTGTGTATGCAGCAGCGTTAATTTTGTTGACTAGTCAACCTTTTTTCCCCTGATGAAAACTAGACAGTAATAAAAGCAAGTGAACATGGACAAAAACTAAAACTAAATTAACTGACATTTTCGTCAACAGATAAAAACTAGACTAAAATGTTTGACAGAGTCTTAATCCAATCAGACCTATTTTCTTCATGTAGAAATTTAAGGACAAGTTAGGAATATATCCAATCACAGCTACTTTGGTTGTGTGGAAAGGTTGGATGAGTTAAGAGGGACATCCAATCACAACTGCCTTGGCTTCATGGTGGTGGGATAAGTTGTGGAGCGATCCAATCAGAGCTACTCTCTTTATGAATTGATATATTCATGTAGAGCAGGTTCACTGTTTGTTGTCAGTTCTGGTATTGTAACTGAGATGCTCTGCCAGGTAGCCTAAATAAAGGTGACTGCATTTCACACAAAAGTTCAATTTGTTTCTGTTCATTTATACATTAAAGCTTTACTAGCATGTTTATTGAAGCAACAGGGAAGAAATACAGTGTATATAAAAGTGAAATGGGAAAAGGAATTTAACATTGAGTTATCTGGGAGTGATTGGCAGTCCATATTTAAGACCCAACATACATCAACAAGCTCTAAAAGACAGAGGAAGTTTGGTTGGAAAAATTTAACATGTTTTTTGATTACACCAAAAATTAAAAATAAGCAATTAGGTCAACAGCAATACTGTTGGAGACAATGTGGGCAACTGAACGGCAAACACTCTCATATATTTTGGTCATGTATGAAAATACGGACATTTTGGGATGGGACAAAGTAGTGTTTATCCCCCTTGTATATTTGCATTTTTGTTCCTGTTTTTATTGAATGAAAAATAAAGCTTAAAAAAAAACTTTGCTAGCATTCGATAAAGAGTTATTGGATGTTTCATTTTATCCAAGTGTAAAACATGACTTCAGAGATTCAAAGAAACAAAACATGCCTTACACTTTACACTTCATATTTTAGTCGACTAAATTTACAGCAGATTTCATCGACTAAAATGTTGTGAAATTTCATCAACTAAAACTAGACTCAAATTAAAACAATTTAGATGACTAAATTATGACAAAAAAATAAGATATTTTAAGTAAAAGACTATAACTAAAGCTAAATTAAAAAGTGCTGTCAAAATTACCACTGGTATGCAAGTACCAAATCATAATTGTGAATAAAAAAAGCAAATGCTTTTAAGCAGGGTAACACAACACCACAATCGGGCAAACTTTCAGCTCGGATCTCAACTTCCGTTCAAACTCAGGAAAGGCTCGATTATCTGTGAGTATCTGGAGGTCCTAAAGATGATCTTACGTGAGCATCCTGTAGTGTGAGGTGTGTTAAGAGTCACTTTATTCTCTCAGAAGAGGATCAACCAATCAGTATTTAGGACCACAAGTCCTGCTGTTCAGAGTGCACCGAGGTCAGCTGAGCATGTAGTCTGTTTTGTCACATGGACCAGAGCAAAGCCAATCAGGGAGTAGGCTAGCTGAAGCATGAAGCAAACGTAACCATAGCAACAAGAGTAAAGGCAAAGCATAGTTAGACGGACATCAAAATGGAGGTCCAACTTGATTTGTTTTAAAAACATGAGCGTCTTAACAGTGTAACCTGTAAATTATATAAAACAAACTAATAAGAAGAGGAGCTGCACAGAAATCACAACTGCCAAGGATGTTATAAGAAGCTAATCGCTAGCTGCATCCAGGCTCCTGACGTTGTCAGCCGTGTTTTTTTTACATTGAAGTCATGCGAGATCACAAGCAGAGGTGCTGCCTTCTTAAATTACTTAGTTTGCCGTGTTTCTCTCTTTGTGGCTCTCATCAATAACTACAGGAAGCAAAGTGATAAATCTTTAAAAATCTTTTTCAGGATGCTCAAGTGTCCATCTGAACACGCTGATTCAATAGTAAGCAGTGAAGACAGAAGTGTAGTGTAAGGAAACCAACCTTTATTTAAAAAAGAAACATAAATAGACTGACAGGAGTTAGAGATGAAAGAAATGTGACCCAATGTTGAAGAAAATAACATAATTTAGATCTGCTTCCAGTCAAAAATAACCACTTCACAAGTTTTAAAAGAGATCAAAATCAGTCCTCAGCTTCAAACCCTCCCTAAACACATTCAGGGTCACTTATTTAAACTGATATAGAAACTCCTCTGTGACGTACAGTTATGTTAACGGCTGTGTTAAAAACAATAAAAAGGTTTCATTACTTCAGAGCATTCTTAATCACCCTTCAAAAGATTCGACCCCCTTAGCAAACATGGAAATACAGAATACTTACATTTTTTAATAACATGAAGAGAATTAAGTTAACATTCACAAAATAAGCATTCAAAGTTAATGCCGCAATCCAAGAGGACGTACAGTAAAATTAAAACTGACAAAGACTCAAGGATACCAGAACAGATACTGTCAGCAAGAAAATAATGTTTGGAAATAACCATCAGCTGTTCAGTCTGACAGCATCAGAGGGTGGATTTGAACATCTGCCTTAAAAATACTTGAATCCTTCACTTCTACATGAAACTTTCAAGAGTCATTTAACAGTCCAGCCAATACTGAAGATTGAACGTGACGAACCGGTGCAACACGGGCACTTCTGTAAAGTTTAAACACTCAGATGGACAAGCAGAAACATTTTTAGTCTGCAGAGTGTTCATTTTGCTCAAGGTGCGTCCCGCCTGTCAACATGTCCGTCTGCATGGAGAGGGTTCCAACGTTCAGTTTTGAGTCTTAAGAAGAAGAGAGAGTAATCATAGAAAGAAGAATGGAGGATTGTACTGTAGATGTTTGAACTGTTTGTGTCAGAGTTTCTACATGTCCACACCCACACATGTATCCGTGTCCATCAGAGCAGAGCAGAAGGCTCAGTGTGAGTGTGGGTCTCAGGAGATGGTGGAGAACTCTTTGAGCAAGATGTCCTGACTCAGAGTGTTCAGGGAGACGTTCTTCCTCACATTCAGACTGATGGAGCGAACCTGAAGACGAAAAGACAACACAAATATCACCATCTGATCCCAGACACTACATTTTCACCACATCCATCCATCTAATGTACATCGGCATCGGTTCAACATCAGTATCAGCCAACATTGTCCCTTTTTGGAAACATCGTCCATCAGCAAATTAAGGATGAAAAAACATTTTCAATGGATTTCCAAAAAGAGGAGCAAAGCCAAATAAACAACTAAATATTTTATTCAAGTGAAAAGGACCAACATTTCAATGCAACACAGGTCTTCATGAAGACTTGCCAAGCACCAATCTACAATTATTGGGCCGTCCCAATCAGAGTCCTTGAGAGCAGGAAGAGGTGGGAGCTACGAGCAGGACCTCAGCAGGAAGTGACTGCTCATACAGAGATTAGCATTCAGTATCAGATATAGTTTTATCAGAGTTTTACAGTTTTATCAGATCTGGACTGCAAGAATGTCCTGTGGAATGGCCACTCTTTCTTCTTCTCTACTTTTAGCCAAGCTTCAGGAAGATTTGGCTCCCATTGCAAGACTGGACCCTGCAAGACTTCCCTCACATCCACTACGAACTTAGAGCAGGGGTCGCCAGCCTTTTTGAGCCTGAGAGCTGCCCTAAAGATGAGGAGTAGTTTAGATGGCTGCTTGCATGATTTAATGTTCATAAGTAATGCAAATTTTATAATTTACCTTAAAATAATAGATACAATGCATTTGATAGGCTGCAAACAACACTGTATGTTCACCTTTTTACTTTGAATGATTCGTAGCAATTATTATTACCACAGATCATTAAATTATATGAGAACATTATACTTACGTGCAGGATGAATTATTTATCTTTCTGTTAAACATCACTGCGATGTACAACAGTCACAGTTTTGTGATTTTGTTTTTGTACAAGTAAAATATAAGGCCTCTGGCTAATACCAGTGGTGATGGAGATGTAGTGTCAAGCCGCCTACACACTGACCACTCTCCATGTAAAGTCAATGTACAGCTGCGATGGGGTGGGGTTAACTCCCCCGCGATGCGACCGTGTCGCTCGTCGCTTTGTCGCCAAAGTTGAAAAGTTTGAACTCACCAGACGATGTCGTGTGTGGCTGTGTGGCAACAGCCAATCAGCGTTGTGTGGGTGTGTGATGGTACCGGTGAGAGACTGTTTTATTTCCAGTTCACAGAGTGACAATCCATGTCCGTGTGGGAAACAGTAGTTAGTGAGTACATTAGTTCCTCCTAGACGGGACTGCAGAGAACTCACAGAAGATGCTGCAGGGCCATCAACTGCAGTGTTTTGTGGTTGGTAGGTGAGTGAAAAGGATACAGTTGGAATAATGACAGCTAATACATCCTATTATATGATGTATTGTATGATCCAGTGAAACTCGAGTGCACGTAACATCACTGAGCGACGGCGACGGTGACCAAAATGAGGTATTTATGGACACGTGACGTGACTTCAGTGGGCGACACGATTTCAGCCAGAAAGTCACATTCAGTGTGAACGCAGCTTCAACATCAAAGTAAACTTTGATCCCATGCAGGTCAAAATTTAGGGAAAAACTGGTGGTTTTACAATTTTATGCACATGTTACATTTGTTATTTTTGTACTTATTAAGTGTGATATATATATATATATATATATATATATATACATCAAACTGAATGAAAGGTATTTGTTTTAAGTTATCTGGCGGTAGCTTGTGTGTTTTTTTTTTTAAAAATGTCCCTGGGGGCACCTCACCAGGGAACCAGGTGCTCACAGGCACCGTGTTAGGTTCACCTGACTTAGAGGCTTTTTCCTTCTTCCCCTTTCTTGCTCCAAGGGCAGAGTCCCCTCACCCTAACCCTGGAAAAAGCAGGGCTTCCTCACATGTTTAGAAACTATACTGAAGTAAAATCTCCCACCAATGCAAAGACTTTCACTGAATATAACCTCATTTTATGAGAAATCAGGGACAGGTTATATCGTACTACAGTAAACCGCCTCCGTGCTGGAGTCTAAGGCAGTCAGCAGATAATTCCTCCCAGGTTATCGACCAGGACAAGAGGCATTTCATGAGTGCTGTGATTGAGCACAACAGCAGTGGGGCTTTTCACTATATTTACCACAAAGCTTCAGGTAATTGAAGTTTCAGTAGATGTTCTTTATTTTGACTGATCATCACCCACAGGCCCCGACAGCAACTGCTAATGGGCTTTTTTTCTAAAGTTGGATGATAAATGGAAACAGCACTCAGGACGATTACTTTATATCTTGAGCTGAATCACAGTCGTGCTAACACTAAGCTCAACAGCACATCCTCTCATTGACATATCATTCAAATTAAGCCCTTCGTCCCCACAGTGCCTCGGCCTATCAGTATCTCACCAGCTCCTTGAAGAAAGCAGCCTCTTTGGGCTGCTCCGAGTATCTCTCAAACTGGTCCAAACCATCCTGCAGTTTGAGCGTCAGTGTGTCGTAGTTAGACCGAACCACCTCCAGCACCTGACGAAGGAGAGAGGAAGAAAAAAAAGAGATTTACTCAGCTCTACAGCTACAAAAGAGAGAGAGAGAGAGAGAGAGTCATACACTTACCTAAAATAGTCATAAACAGTCAAATATTAATCAGTGTTTAATTCTTAATTATAACATTTCAGGGGGGATTATGTGGAAGGTCACATTGACGTGGTGTTGCATCTTGTTCCTGCCTGAATCAACTCCTGTCGTTGGTTTCTGTAAACGTGGGTCAACTGGTCCCTTAGCAACACGATTTATGGGCCAGTGTCCCTTAATAACTGGGGCGGAGCATTATAAACACTTTAGATTAGATTAGACAGAACTTTACTCAGGCCTTCAGGAGTCTCCCTCAGGGAAATTAAGATTCCAGTAGCAGTTTGTTAAGCAGGTAAATAAAAAGATATATAGAAAAAGATAGACATAAACAAAACAAATACACAAATAAATATAAATAAAAATATGTCTACAGGCTGGCTACTACTGCTCCTTCCTGTCCTCAGTCTTCCTGTTACTCTTCCTCCCCCTTAGTGCGCTATGAATATGAATATATGAAAATTACATTTGCTATAGGGATGATCAATTAAATTTAACATATCAGTCAATCAAACCTTCGTTTCATGGTGCCCCTGAATCAGTCTACCACTGTTTGAATAAGGTGAAAATAATGTTATAGTTACCTGTACTTAGAAATAGACTCTAGACATCATAATTCAGAGGACTGCTTTGATTATTCTTTCCTAATGACAGCACAGAGATGTATCATTGAATCGTTTTTTTTTAAACCTCTCAGGGGCACCAACAGGTGAGCGTTTGTCGGCATAACCCATGCAGAGGGCGGCTGCTTTTAAGCAACTACAGTGTCACTATATGTTAGAAGTCCAAACACAACCCAACCCCTCTGTCTTACAAGGCAGGTAAGAACTCACTCTTGATTCTAAAATTTACAAGGACCCAAAGTAACAGGGGCAACAAGGGCTGGTTCCCAAGCCAGTAATGATAGAAGTATGTGCAGCACCAGTCATTCATAGTAATTGTGACATTATTCTAATATGAACAAAAACAACTGTAATGTCCATAAAGTCTCATAGATTAAGAAATTGTTTTTTTAACAAAGTAGCCTCTTCAACTTTTGTCACTTCAGCTTCAAACTTCTGTCTTTCCAAACTTCGACACGTATGATGCTTACATGCTAAATGAATTGGCAATTAGTCATTGGGGTACTATTTCTTTTTTTTTTGTATTGGAAGTCCTTCTGTTGCAGCAATGGTAATTGCAGAGATGCTGTTACCAGTGCATAAACTTATTCTGTCTCATAAAGTTTCATTTGAAAGCAGCAACTTATTTTGTGTTTAACTTTGCCTTTATGTTTGCTTACATTTCTGATTGTCATTGGTCAGAGCCTCTGTTGTAACAGGGTCTACGGTAGGATGTTAAGAAAAATCAAACAAGCAAGACGTTCTGTCTGGAGGTCCTGGGGCATCCCAGGTGTGGTCTTGATTGTCTCTTGCTATGGCACAGAACACAGGACAAAACAACCAAGTAGTGAGGCCATTGGGTCCCAAAGCTCTACAACAGTCTGACTGGGCTGTGATCATGCTTCAACGATGTGGTCTGACCCCAACTTTAGGCCTGATTAAACCAGTTTTCAACCACATTCAAACACCTAAACTAATTCTCAGTGATACATATCTAGGATTTAAGACTTTAGGTTTCCAAGCTCTTACTCCTGACAGGAGTCTTGCAGCATTAGACTTCTTCTTTTGTCATCTATGCTTTGATAGGTCAACATATATAACTTAAATTCAGGTCTCTAACTTTTACTTGCAGTGAAGACGGCCACATGGAAGCTCTTAAAGGTCTCACGTCCTGCAAAATCAATTTTCTTTGCCTCCAACTTTGAAGGCTCTTTGGGAGCAGAAGAACATGACACTGTTTACTGAACAATCCGTTCATGGAGAAATGCATAATACCTCTTTAAAGAAAGTGCCCCATAAAACGTTGTTTTTTACTTCCCGGGGTTTATGATGTCATAGCGATACGGCCTCCGCCTACATGTGTATTTTCTGCCCATCACAGGCAGACACCATAACTGTTTTGAAAGTCCTCTTTATGGCCTGTAATCCCTCCTCCAAATCAGTGCAGAGCTCAGTATTATAGCCTCCTCCTCCCGGCCTCCTCAGATCTGAGTGTATCCAAAGGAGAAGGAAAAAGAGCTGCATGTGATCCTCTACAGAGACTATTTTTTATTAAAAAAAAAGAAAAAAAACTTAAATCAAATCCTTGCTGAGTAGAAATTCAAGACATCTGGACATGTCACTTGTTGCCCACAGTATTTATCTGGAAGCAACTTCATGTATGTGCTGTTTTGTCTTTTCGTGCCAAAAATAACTTTTACCCTCATATCTAGCAAAACATTGGGCTTAGCAATATTTGTTAGTCTAGCTTGATTTCAAGATGAAGTTGGTACCAAAACTGAGGCATGGCGTATTTCTTTCTAAAGTGCCACTTGGTCTTAAATTACAGACTTTCTTTATATGGACCATTTTGCATTAGAAGGTCATTTAAGAAGAGATTTACCTCATCAACTTTAAGGTCAGGGTAGAAACACAGTGCATTAGAGTCAGTATAGTGAATGAGAGTGTAATGTAGTTTGAAGTACACACCCGCCTGAGGTGAAGTCCAGCTGAGATAAGGTGAAGCTGAAATCAGAGCTAATTACGCAGAGATTTTCCACACTTCCTCCCCTAACGTCCCCCCATTTATCTGTGAAATAACCCCTAACCAGACCTTTTCCATTATTCCCTTAATGTCCCTGAAACGCTTCACATGAGATGTATAGCCTGGACCTCGTCATGCCGCAGAAAGGGGCTCTATTTACTAACACACACCTTAACAATTCCAGCTCTTATCCAGATAAACACATAACAGGGAGCCAACAGGAGGGATTTCTATAGTTTATGCTCCCACAACAACACACTCTTAAGCTCCGACCGTAAATCCAGTGAACAGCTGAAACATCATTTTAAAATTCATGAGCAGAAGGTGAGAGTCAGGAAAACATTTTTCCCTTTTTTTCCTCTAATAAATCAACAGCTCCATTCAGCGCTGTTGTTTTTATTTCGACCTCTGATCGTACACTAATGAAAAATTCATTCCCATCTTTCTTCTCCTCTCACTCACAACTCTACCATTCTCCTCCTCGTAGAAAAGCAGAGACAGGCCTGAGTGAGCAAAACAAATGTACATTAAAGGGACAGTTCAGAATATTTAAAGTGGGGTTGTATGAGGTTCATGTCAATAGTGAATACATGAGCCACAGCAAAGTCAATCAGCTCTGCTCCTAAAAGGAAAGGACCAGCACAGAAGTTAGGCTCTACATTGCTGCAGATGGGGCCACCAACATTTTTTGAATATTTTGTATTTAACACTTTCACAGTGCTTAGCTTATCTACTAGCAAGCCCCTTTATTTCAGTCCCACCATAAGTCATCTCCATGCTGAGATTAATAACACAAGGCCCCAAATTACCAGACTGTAAAAATATCCAATTACAGATTACAAGACAGCAAAGGATGAACATAAGGCTCCTTCACCTACAAAATATAATTACTTCATCTGTAAGAGTGGACATTTTTGCAAAGGTTCATTAAATTGATTATTTTTTCTCAACACATTTTTAAGATATCACTTTTTTAAGAAAGGTATGAACATAAGGACTGACCTTTGCCTCATGTCAAGGTCAGACCACACATTCATTACAGCCTGATTTTACAGTTGATGGAAGAAGAAGAAGAAGATACACTGTACTAATCCCTCCTGGGGAAATTCAATTCTTTACACTCTGTTGTTGACACTAGGGCTGTAACGTGTTAGTCGACTGGTCGACTCATTGGTCGATAAGTGCTGGGGCGACCAGAACTCTGATTAGTCGACCAATCGTATTTTTTTTCCTCTTCAATTTATTTTTTCCCGCCGCGATTTACAGTCATCAGTAGAAACTTACCAAGTGCTAATGGGGGTGTTTTCAGACCACCCCCGTTTCACAGGTAACTTGTCTGTCTCAGAACACCCCCTTGTTTTCACCCCTTTGGATTCCCCACCATCTGGAGACCTGACTGGAGACAGGAGGTATGAAGAGTGTCTACCTGAGCCTATTCAACGTCCGGTGGTTTGCTGAGTATTTATTTTCATTTTGAGCATCCTCCTCTACCCCCCGCCAAGACGCGCTCCGCCGAGCCGAACCATCCCCGCGCAGGAGGGTTTCCCGTCAGAGTCGGTCGGTTTGCGAAGAATCCCATAACTTAACATTGGGCCGTATTTTAAGAAATCACACCACTGATATCACTGGATGGATTCGCTTCAAAATTTACATGATAATATATATAACTCTATCACGGTCAATTCATCTGGATCCGATCCAGATTGGCGTAAAAAAAACAACAAAAAAAACATTGAAGTTTATAATGGCAAATCCCATTCATTTCTCCTTGGCTGCTGTGAGGGTTCTGCCCCCTTTATGTCATTATGGGAATTGTAGTTTATCTGCAAACTCACCCCAAAGTTTTTCAAGCCTGTGTCACTACATTACCCAGCTTCTGTGCAATGCCAGCGGAGGAGTTCTCCACATGGACAGACATGACAGAGATATCGCTCATCGGAGCGCAGGGTGATCTAGAATTGCATCTTGGCGGAAATCTGCGCTATCTGAGTGCTTTTCTAGTTCATGTTAAGTTTGAAGTGAATCCATAAAAGCATTATAATAATTGTGTGTTCAGAGGGGGTGGTTAGGGGAGATGGACAACCTGAAAACATGACGCCATTAAAAGACAAAAGAAAAAGCAGACGACAGTTATTGTTCGCAAAAATGTAAATTCAGAATTGTTTAAAAAAAATGAAAACAGGACATAGAGGCAATGCAATCTTTATCATAAACTATTCTTTCAAAGTAGTTGAAGTGTTATTTCAGCATTTTGCCGGCACGCACACACAGTCTGGACTGAACCGGGTGACTTTCTGCCCCACTGAGCAGACATGACTGTGTGAGAACAGTTCTCATCATGTTTATCTTAAGGCGCTGATATGACGGCAGCCTGATGTGCTGTTGTATGTTTAGGCTCTCATGTCATGTGGCGTGACTGACAGAAGGTCTACCAGGACGTTTTAATGATGCGTGTTTCTAAAGGCCATTCATCTTACAGCGTCAGTGCAGGGAATGGAGACACGGCAGGCAGATGGAGAGCAGATTGTTGCTGGTGTGGCAGGATGTGTGAGGACATGGATGTGCTCTGCTAATCATAAACGCATGGTAAGGATAAAATGATGGTCCTCACAGTGTAAGGAGAGAAGCTGCACCAAAGCTAGCCTACATGTGATTGCATATGGGGCCAAGAACTCTGCATAATCTAGTAAGAAAAAAACTAGCTAAACAAAACTGGGGTGATTGTTTATTCTACTAGGCACATTTACAATGCTTAACTTCTCTGCAAACAAGACCCTCTGTTTTGGAATAACTTCGACACAGCACATAGCGTGTACTACTTGGAGTGAAGAAGTGCAAAAACAAAATGGCTTGCTAGCGGAAAAGTAAACAGTTTTCATGTGTTCAGTGTAAAACACAATCACAAAAATGCTGTTCTTTTAGTTTGTTTTTGCTTAAAAATCACTTTTTTACCATGTGATTTTGGCCCTATCTGCAGCAATTAATGCTGGTTTTCTCCTTACGGGGCAGAGCTGACCAGATTTGCTGTGGAAAACACATTCACAGTTGATATGAACTTCATACAACCCCATTTTAAAAATACAGAACTGTCCCTTTAAGTCAGGAAACTGAATAGCCAGCAGAAAGGATGCAGCAACTTTTTAACAAGATTCTGGACATTCACTACAACATCAATGGTTTAATACGCAAATGTGAACTGTGGTATTGTCAGAGTTGAGTATAAACAGCCCTCTCTTACTTTTGCCCTTTTTTCTCTGTATTTGTTCTGCTGCATTTGTGTTTGAGTAGCAATGTGCTAAAGTTGAGCCAAGTTACCACACTACTGCTCCAAGAGGAGAGGCAGCAATATGCACCCACACTTACAATACTGAAGCCTTACATTCCTCTAGTTTGTGGTGGGAGTAGGGATGAAGATAGTTCAGCATTTGTTAAACCTGATAAACAATGAAGTCTGTAGCTGGATCTTGTAACATTGTGTCATCTTATCAAACCACTGGTGCACAAAAGGGCAAACATAAAATCCAAGCACATCAGCATAGTGTCAATGTGACATCTTAAGGCAAAACAGGTCAATAAAAGCTTCAAAGAGAAAACTCTCAGCCTTTCACCTCTCACTTGAGCACGGTTTATGCACACCACTCAAATGTGAGGTATGTGAAGTTCTCACACATTATCTCCTATTGCATACTCTAACTCAGGTCTGCTCTGTTCTGCACCTTTGAGTCATAAGCTATAAAAACAAAACCCTTTAGCTCTTTCTTCACAGAATACATTATTTTCTTCAGACAGGGATATAATGTTACCCATCCATCTTTCAGATGAAAGTCCTTTCCTTTATTCGATCGTCTCTCTTCTCACTTTTTAAAAAAACTGACCAACTTTTGTTGCTTTCTCAGACCGAAGACGTTCATTTCCTGATAAGGCATTACCTAAAACAATATTCTCAAAAAAATTTGTCAGAAAGTGGAAAAGAGGCAGAAAAATAGTGGAAAAAAGATTGGAAATTATGCTTTAAAAATGTCCCCAGTCAAGCACATAGCTTTAAGAATAAGAATAAGAAGAAACTTTGTTCAGAAGTTCTCAAAAGGTAAATGAATGACTTGACTGTTGAACTTTCTTAATTGTTTCTTTCTTTCAATACTGCAGAAACTTTACTGAAGTATCAGCTAACACAATCACTCTACAGTTTCATCATAGAGACGCTGACTTTTCTAAACAGGTTTAAGGGTAAAAACAGATGCTTACTGACACAGACCCACTTAATCTCCTGTATGTGATGGCTGCTCTATCACCAGAGGAAAACCATATAACATCCTCTGCTCATAACTTAACTCCTGCCTCTTGTTTTTGTTGTGAATAAATCTTAAGGTTAAAAGTAGAGAGGTAATTGTTGAAGTATAATAACCTCATCAATCATTGTCTTATCAGCTTGTTAAAGTAAACAGACTGCTCAAGCTGGTTTTCTATTTAAACTGTTATAACACCAGGACTTAACTTTAAATAAATGTGAAATACCCACTTTTTTAAAGGAATGAATATTAGGAGTAATGTCCCTTTGGCATATATGTTTAGGAGGAATCATGTTATTTTCACTATCTGACACAGGAAAGCCAAAAGCAGTTTGTCCTATGACAGATGCGGTTGTGGACACCTTAAAAACAACTGTGGACAAGAGAAAGTCATTGTTGATATATGAAAAGTCCATATTAAAAATTAAAACTGATCTGGAGCTATCACCAATGAATATCCAATACAGCTGTAAAATGCTAAACTGACCTGAAACATAAGTACCCTTTGCAGACTTCAGTGCATTAACATGCAAAGTAGAGACAAACTATGCTAAAGCTCCTTTAAGCCATTTCACTAGAACCCCTACAGATAGATTTGCTTTCTCATTATCATAATTAAAATGAGCATCTAGGCCAGTCAAAACCTCATGCGTATTCTCTTGAGACAAAGTTGCAGCATAATGAAAGCCACCAAAAGCTTAATATTGTTTTTATTTTTCATTTAAAAATCCATTTTAGGACATTTTAAGAAAGACAGAATATGCTATCTTTCTAATATAATATATTCTAATAATTTAAAGACCTTTAAGTTAAAAGCTTAAGCTTTCGTTTTTAACAGTAAAAACATATGTGTCAAAATTAGGGATGGATAATATTATCAGAACAACATCAGTGCTGGCAGATAATTGCCTCAAATCTGATAATCGGTATGGCCAGACAATTGAAAGTTTTTGTTGATTTGCATAGCCAATATTCTGACAGTACATAGAGGGCAAACAGGGCGGCACCTTGGAACAGTGGGTAAGGCACGTGCCTCACAGCAAGGAGGTCAGTGGTTTGATCCCAGTGTCGGTGAGGGCCTTTATGTGTTGGCTTTGCATGTTCTCATTGTGCATGTATTGGCTCTCTCCAAAAAACATGCTAGTCAGGTTAATCGTTGACTCTAAATTGCCTGTGGGTATGAGTGTGGGCATAAACGGTTGTCAGTCTCTCTATGTGGCCCTGTGATTGGTTGGCGACCGGTTCAGGGTGTACCTTGCCTCTCACCCAGTGTGAGCTGGGATAGGCTCCAGCTACCAGCAACCCCAAAAGGGGGATAAGTGGTATAGTTAATGGATGGATGCTGGCCAAATACATCTCAGATACTGGCTGTAAAATTGGCAGAATGAACAAATAGACCTTTATATTTTAAGTCCTTATAGCTCAAAGTCCAATTCTATATATCAAAAGAATAACTGATCGAGGAATACATGTTGTTTTCCTGCTTCACATCTGTTCGTGCTCTTGACAAAAAATACTGATAGCGGCATCGGCAAAAATGACTTCAAAATTATTATATTAGATATTTTACTTGGTAAAATTCTAATATCGTGCATCCTTATCAAAATGTGTCCTGTTCTGCATAACATTTTCTTACTTGCTGTGAGCAGTTTTCTTTCACCTGCCTTACCTTTACATTCAGAATGAACAGTTTTGTGCTCAGTGGTGTGTGATAACAACCACTCTCCTTCTTGACTCATCACAATAAGAGACGTTTGAGCCATCCATCTCTGCCACACAGCTGTAACTGCTTCAACATGAACAGACTTTCACAATAAAATGCAGTGAACCCTTCTCACCACTTTAAAGCACTGCGTGTTCTGCATCGCACACTAAAAAATTCATCAAGATTTTCTTTTGAAATGACAAGAGCAACGTCTCAGAGGAGTTCTGCCAAAACGGCTCATGTTGTTGTGAAGATTATTTTTATTTTCTGCTCAGTTCTTATCGATGTACGTGTGAGTGCGCTGACCGTGTGTTTGTGTTTACCTGTTCTTCTGAGAGCTGGGAGATGTGGTTCACAGCAGCATAAGACTCTATCTTAGGGTTAAAATGGTTGATGATTGCCCTTAAAAAGAAACAAAAACACAAATTTACTTGATAAAACTCACAGAGAAGTGCATTAAGGAACGCTAAAACCTGGAGATGAAATTAGCAATTTAGAATCCATTGTCTCAAGGTTCATGGTCAAGGCAGGCTAAAGAGATTATGATAAACTATTTTTCTACGACAGAAAAAAACACCTTAAAGTCTTACATGTGTAGACTTTAAAGCTTCTGGTGTCTTACAAAAGGTTGTTGTTCACAAATAATTGACAATAACAAAGATTGTTAAGGATTTGAAGAGCCCATATTATTCTTTGTTGAGTTGTGTATGTTCTTCAGTGTGTTTTACATGTGACAGAATAAAACTATACGCGAGACAACAAAATCAGAACTTCTCTCTTTCCCTGTATACAGCACCAGTTGCTCCATGTAACGGTTCACTCCTCTGCCCCCATGAATAAACCTGCTAGTGTTACATCCTACCTCACTAGCTCACTGACTCAAGGTATGGCCAGACAATTGAAGAGAAGAAAAGTGAAATTTATCCTGTACAAGATATATTTGATAGTCCATCTGGTGTGCTGGTTAAAGCTTCTTAAAAACAAAGGTGTTTTTTTCTATCTTAATTGAGCTCCACAAAATGTGCGTTCTCGATTCATCTTTTATTTCTATTTACCCAAATATTGTAATATAGTTTTCATTCTTTGCTGCTTTAATTAATATTTAGAAAAATGGGTGAAAACAAGCCTTGGCTCAGAAACTGCACTCAGAACAGAAATATAGATGTTAACTTGTACAAAGGGGCTGAAGGCTGTCAGTGATGACACAGCTTACAATACCCACACACCACACAGATGAACAAGCACCATATAATTTACACAATGATACCATGACCCAGCTGTGTTCAGTTTTTCTTGTTTACTGTCATTTTTGTCACATCAGCATGACCTTACAGAATGAATATTTGCATTTTGCAAAATTTAAAGTTACCATTTTTTCCTTAACTCAGGTTCATATATTATATCATATATCATATTATAGACTAGATTAGATAGAAAGAATTTTATTAATCCATTTGGGACACTCACTCAGGGAAATTAGGATTCCAGTAGCAGTTTGAAAAATACATAAAAAGATATATAAAAAAGATAAATATAAACAAAAAATATAAATAAATATAAAATAAATATAAACTAGAAAAGCACTCAGAGAGCGCAGACCTCCGCCAAGCAGCTTCGGTCCACTTTGGCGAAAATGGTCTTATCTGGCAATGTTAAAGAATCCTTTAAAAAATTCCTGGATCCAGATGGTGATCCGGATCACCCCCAAAATTTAATCAGTTCCTCCATATCCCATTTCCGACAATTCCTGAAAATTTCATCCACATCCGTTCAGAACTTTTCAAGTTATTTTGAACACAAACAAACAAACAGACAGACAGATAAACGCCAGCAAAAAGATAACCTCCTTGGCAGAGGTAATAAAAAATAAAAATAAAAAATAAAAATATGGCTACTGGCTGTCTTCCTGTTTCTCCTCCTCCCCGCAGAGAGGAGTTGTACCGTCTGAGGGATAAAAGAGTTTCTCAGTCTGTTTGTCCTGCACTTGTGAAGGAGCAGTCTTGGGCTGAACAGGCTCCTCTGGTTGCTGATGATGATAATTATACGCTGATGATAATTATATCAAATATTGTGCTATCACAAATGCTATCATTCAGAAATCCTGCCTGTTTTAACATACTGAGTAGTCCTGATTCACCTCTGTTCTCACTCTGTCCGAGACTCTCTGTTGGAGCTCCTGTCACTCCCCTCCCTACATGGGCCCAGTCTGCTCTGGTTGTTCGACTGGTCTGCACCAGGGTAACTGGTCAGTGACATTTTCTACAGCTCCACATTCTTCATTAGTCTATGCTCTCGACTGGGCTCTCCTTTTTTTCTCTCTCTCTTCTTTTTACTTTTGCTTACAGGCCTCCTATCTGCCTCACAGTACATTTTTTCTTATCTTCAAGTACTTTCCCACTCACCTGAGTGGTAGTGGGCTATTATCGTCATAGTCTTGTATCGTTTTAAATATATTATAGTATTATTATATTTTTTTCCATTAAAAACAAGAAATGTTATTAATACAAGCTACTTAAAATGCACAATGACTAAAGTTATTCAATTAAGAAAATCAGCTAAACAGTGTGAATCCTGGGCTTTCCACTGGTGGGTTTATTCAGGGAAGATGGGGGAATTAGCTGTTGTTTAGCTACTGGTGCTGCTCACAGAAAGAGATGGAGAAGTCCTAATGCCATGGACTGTGTTGTTTTGCACTTGTCTGGCACTGCAGGTATGAATAAATAATAATCATAATTGATTCATTCATGACTCTGGGGCAAGGGTGAGGCTGTTCAACTGTTTATTCATCTAATTACAGACATCACTCCTTCTTTGTTTCTTTTTATCTATTATTGGTTTTAATTAATCTTAATCTAACTATAGCCCCTATGATTAAGACCTCTTTTCTGAGGGAGACAGTTCACTAGTTAGAATAAGACAGTATCAATTCAACATGACATGCCAACATAAGAAACACAGAGAAGAATAAAACCAGCTAAACAAGGCAATCACAGTGTTAGTTAAATAGATTATTAATAGATTGTTTACAGAGATCCAGTGAGACTAAATTGTTGATGTGTGGCGTAGACTATTTAGTCCAGAAAACAAAATGTGTAGGTTTTTTACCCATTAATGAAATAAGATCCTTATAAAGTCAGAGGCACTCTAGCCAGCATTAGCATATCATTCTATGAAATAAGTGATTTATAGCTCAAATATCCATTTATCTAATGCACCAAATTTGTGAAGGGAATGGATTATCTAAGTCATAGTCATATATCAGATAAATTAAAGTGACAACAATGCAGTAAATTCAGTAACCCTAATGTCGTTAAGTTCAGGAGGCCAGAGTACTGAAGAAAGAAGAGATGGGAACCAAATTAAATTAGTCCCTTTATGTGAGTTAATTTTAATAAAATATCTCTTCTTTATACATCTCTGACTTCTCCTATTATCTTTAATATGATGACGTGGATCATTTCCCCCTGTCCCTTCCTTCAGCCCCTGTGACTGCTTCCTTAAACACTGGAGACTGTTTGATCAGGAGCTCTGTGAGTGGGTGGATCCTGTGGGACTGTCCCGCTGGTATGGGCTCCCTCAGGGCCCCCCATGTCAGGGTGACCTCAGAGGATCATCTCCTCAGAGAAGATGGAGGAAGAAGGAGAGATTATAGGAACATGTGAAAGCGAATGTGTGTGGAGTACAGTAACGTCGGGGTGAAGCGGGTAAAGGCTTAAAAACGATCAAAGAGGGGCCTCAGGGAGGAAGTAAGGCTGCGTATGAAGAACCTAAATTACACTTTCATAGACTTCATTCACTTTATTCTGACCTTTCCATTTGCAGTTCTGTTTAATCCAGTATGACTCTGTTCTCCTTGTGACACTGTTTTTGTGTGTTTTGACCGTGTGTGTGTTCTTACCGAACATTGACGAGTGCGTGTGTGACTTTGCTGGCTGCCTCCTTCCACTGACCCGTGTTGGTTGATACTCTTAAAACTGGAAGGCAGAGAAAAAGAAGAAATCAGATGCAAACGCTCAACCAAACTTAATGCATTTCTTCATCTAGATGTTCTAGGACTCCTAATAACATTTAGTTTTAAAAAAATGAATCTAACAATTACATTCTCAATAAACTGAAGATCTCTGGATCCACTGAAAATAGAGCAACAGTGGAAAAACATCAGTTACCAAGAGCCCAGGTTATTTTTGTTACCAGCATCATAAACCAAAAATATCAAATAAACAATTTAATGAAAAAAGGAGCACACTGTTGGATAAATATGACGTAGGGATGCACAATTTTACATTTTTTTTTCTGCAGGTTTGCCCACATATTTCAATTTTTTTTCTAGCTGATACCATTATCAATACTTATATCTAGAAATAACTGTAAGTAGATTTTCTGGATTACAGTTTACTACATGCAAATGTGTTTTTAACAGTAAAATCAAACTTCATGTTCCCTTTTAAGACAAACACTGAGTCACTACACCAGCAGAGAACTTATACTTCTATTAGTATCAGCCAATACTGATATTTAATTACACACAGTAACATATGTTTAAATTAATAGACCAACCTAATCTTGCTTTTGAATCATTTCTTCCCCATTTTAACATTTCAAGATGTTTTGTTGAATAATATATTTAAGCTTTGTTTGTTTTATCATTCTTGCCAAACATTTTGTTTTTTTTATTTTTTATCGCAATCTATTTATTTATTTTAATACTATTGTTACTTATATTCTGTTATATTTTTCACTTTTATCTCCAGTGTTTCACATTTTGAACTCATGATGGCATTTCCACAGATCCTTGCTCGCACACACACACACACACACAGTCACATTGTTAAATCAAGGTCTTTGATTTTTTTTTTTTTAACTTAACCCTTTAAAGCCTGTTGTATCATATTTGATACTTTTTTAATACCTCTATCTAATCAATATGATCAACAAATTCCTAAAAAAAACATCTGAATGCAATCTGATAATGATAAAAATGTCCTCAGGTTATTGAGGTTATTTAAGTTTGCTTGCACATACTTCCTCCTATTTGTTCTCTGTTTCTGTAAAGCACTTTACATGAAATAAAAATATAACATTAAATGTAAATTTAATGGAAAAATTAGAATAAAATAACGGTGTTTGTGGGATAGTGGTGATGCATCATTGAGGCCAAACCATATCAACTAGCTCTGAAACATTTAAACCACATGGCAAATTGATGCAACATGTCATTCAATAGTTCTTTAACAACATTATTCTTGTTTTTATAAGGGAAACCAAAATCATAGTTTAGAATGAAACTCAATAAATTTTCCAGCATTTCATTATGTTGACTTACAAAAGCAGACAGTTGTTTTAATTTATGTCAGTTGTCACCACAGTAGCAGCTCTTTTTCTGGGGTCGATACAAACCAGCAGTTTAACTTTTGCTAAGCAACACAGTGATGCAAGTTGACTTCTGTGTCAAAGCCTGGCACTGAAACTTATGAGCATGCACAGAGGGCCTTGACAAGTTTGGGTTTAACTGAGGGATATATATAAACATGCTAATATGTGAGTAAGGCTTACATATTACTGTACATTTTCAAAGTCCCATTTTGCTCAAAGTACCACAGTATATGAACTTTTTCATGCCTGAAGTACATTTACTGATTATCACCAACTGGTTACTCTGTCACAACTGAAATGCTGCTTCAGTCACTTGACAAAAACATATAGAAACTTAAAATCAGGGTAATGCTTCATAAATTGTAGTTAAATGTTGATCTGAAAGTAAAACCAAAGAAATTATGATGAAGCAAATCTAACAACAACAGAGTGGAGTTATTTATCAGTGGCTGTACTGAAATATATATAATGCTGCACTAATCTTTAAACCTGCTAGAACCACAGTTCCTCCCTCTGTGTTATTTCTTTACCAGCTTCTTCATCTTAATGACGGCTTATGTTTGAGACTTATATATAAAAACAGAACATTATCTTAATATCAGCATACCCATACAGTAGAGGTTGTCGAAGACCTGGTGCATTCGTACGATCTCATAGTACAGCTCATCATAGCTGTTGGAGGTGGGCAGGAACGTGTCCCCGTATGTGATGAACATGTTGAACAAGTTCACTACCTGGATGAGGAAACACACATTAATGAGCACCATGTTTGATGAGATGTGTAACAACACCAAATAATATCTTTCAGTGTTATCTGTCAGTATTTCTATAATGATGGCACTGAATAACAGACATAGCCGAGCCTTTTTGCAAGCCCTTGCTCTACTAGAGATTCAATGTATTCAGCACATCCATTCTTTTCTTTGTTTATATCTTTTGGGCTCTTTGGACTTCATTGACACTGGAGACACAGAGGAAAAGCTTGGGAAAGGGGGGTAGAGAGCAACAGAAGACATGCAGCAGATGGGCCTCAGGTCAGTTTCCAAACTCGGGCTGCCTGCACCTGATGATACCTCAACAGATGGTAAGTGATGCAACCCACTCCACCGCACCGGCACCCCAGGACACCCCTCTTTAAGTTAACTGAACTTGACACATGTGTCAGCATCACTTTACTCCTTACCAAAAAAAGATCTGTCTGGACAAAGCACCATACATATTTTTCGACTTCTAACTGAAGACATACAAATGGAGTGCAGTGGGGGTAATGATACATGCACATTTTTAGAGACTTTGAGGTGTAAACTCCATCATGAAACCAAACTTTCATGATAACAACACTGCAAATAAGACAAACTGAAAAAAAAAAACAACATGAAAAATGATGGAATAAAATCTAGAAATAATTTAAACTTTTGGATAATATTTGATTTTTGCTGATATCGGATGTTTTTTTTTTTTTTTTCAAACTCATTTGGCAAATTTGAGGTAAGAAAATACGCAGTCACATTGTTTTAGTTGTGTATCCTGCACTAGAATTTACTTGCAGCTCCCATCATTACTCCCAGTCTGTGACTTTGAGACAAATATGACTTTATAATGACTGATACATTAATTATTTTTTTCATATTTTCAACAATAGTAGAATCAAGCTTCTTATGTTTTCTTGAGAGCTAAAAACAGCACTGTAAGGCCATGTGTACACTAGGCCTGTGCTCAAAATATCGATACAACAAAATATCATCATGCACTCTTTGCCGATACGTGTATCGATACTGATCCTAAAAAATCGATACGTCTCAAATGCTGTGACAGCTGTTGTCGATACACTTTGGGTGGTGTTATCAACGGCACAGTTCAAAGTCAAAGCCAAACTTCATGAATGAAGCACATGTTCAAAATTTTAACTTAGGTCTAAAATCTTCGAGGACCTAAATTTAGGTGTCTAGAGTTGTAGAATAATTTTTTACTTTTTGCAATGAAAAAACAAGTTTAAAGTTGTCAGGAATTCTGATGAAGGCATAATAAATGTCCATAATCTACTCTTAATGGAACACGTATCGTAGCCTCAGTGTTGGGATACGTATCGTATCGTGAGGTTGCATGAAATACCCAGCCCTAACATATACAATGCATCAACACTGAATATTATTCACTTTGTCAATCAGATACCAAGATGACCCTGTTTGTGCACCAGGGCTGTCAGCTTGTAATTGATATTACAATATCCATTCAAGCAAGGAGGAAAGAAACTCACTCAAACTGTAAGTATGCGTTCAAATTATAATCAAACAGTTCTGCAGCACATTAGGACACATGAAGCAGTGTACTGCCCCATCCAACAGAGGGCGCCCTCAGTGCAACATGACAGTCCATTACCCTCTTGACCTCAACAACAGAGGTACACTTCAAGAATATAGATGACAGGCAAAAGCACTCTGTGGAAGCACTTTGGGCTCCACACTGCAGATGGCAAAATAAGAAAAGAAAAAAGAGCAGGTTGTGTGTCAATTATGTGCAAAATAGCTGGCCTACAACTCGTCTACGAAAGCACAAGTGGCCCATTTGTCGGCCTTCCACTCACTGCAGTCCAGCACCGCCTTGTTAAGTGCTCAGCCCCATGGGACCACACCCTCTTCCCCCACCAGCAGCAAGGTCACAGGATAAGATTGTTTGGGACTAGGGATGAAAATTAGCATTGTAATAATCAGGTATATTTATGTTGGTACTGTATGAATTCAGAAGATATTTTACATTCATCAATATGCACTGTCCCGTCCGAAGTTTAAAAAATTACAATATTCATATGCAAGGACATTCGGCCCACCGGTGTGGTCTTGGAAAAGGTAAATAGTACAATGGAAATGCCTCATGTCTGTGCTGCAGCTGGGCCAGCAGGGGGGTGTTCGAATATCTTCAGTTATAGCATGTATGCTTGAAAACTGATCAAATTTGATTAAAATGAAAACTGACAGCCCTAATGTGCACACAATGCATTAACATCTTTCACTGACAACCTTAAATCTGATTTACTTACTCTTATGTAAACAACATCTCAGACTATCCACTGTGCCGTCTGAATATGGCATGAAAGTACAAAACTAGAGACAAAAACGGATGAAAACAAAACAGGCCTGTTGGTTCTGCTTCAAACCTCACAAACTTGATTATCCTACTTATAACACATTAAAATTGTGTGGGCTCTTCCAATATTTACAGCTTGTATTGTGGTTTAATATATAGGCACAAATTTCAATATCTACCCTTATAGATAAACTGTTTAAGACAGAGACCAAGCCACGTTAAAATCATCCTCGCTGTCAAGGGGCCGAATCATAATCACTCCTAACTTCACAAAAGGGAAAATATTTATGGCAACCATAAGAAATTATTCATCAACTTTTATTTACATGTACATTTAAACACAAATGCAAGACACACTTTGTAATCTAAGGAGCTAAACACTGAATCCAAGCAAGTTTCAGTTACTTTTGAGTTAACAAAGCATTCAGTGGTTATTAAAGTATAATTTAAAGACACTTTTATTTCTAAATTAACAAATTCAGAAAAGAGTTTTACTGCAGCACACACAGCTCCATTTTCTTGGAAATATTGTTTTTTTATACTGGTAACATGGCAGATTTTGTCAGGATTTCTTCCTATGCATACATTTTGTGATATTTTGAAATGGTTACAGGCTGTAGTGAGGGTGTAGGAGTGTCCCATTTGGTCCTTGGGCTGCTAGTTGCCCACCCCTGATTCAAGCTATTATCCTTCAATGCCAAGGCTTTGCAAATAATATTGTGCATCCCCATTTCAACTGTATCAGATTCAGCGCACACAGCCTTTCGAGCATGTTCTTTTCTACCAAATATCTTAAGGTAAAAAAAGCAAGGAAAATGTGAAACTAAAACACTGGTACAAGATCTGGGCACTAAGGATGGAAAAAAGGACTTGAATTCATAGAGTGAGATGCAGTAAAGTCCATTTCTTATAGGTTTCAAGCCCAATGACTTCAGGGCCTTTTGCATTTTCCAAACCACCCTTAGTGTCTGGGTTTTTGACATGCTTGTTCTGAAGTATCCTTCCATGAGCTTGAAGTTTAGATGATCCTAGATGTGCTTCTGCTCTCTTTTCTTACCACAAGTAATTTCACCTATCCCTCTGACACATACTTCCACAGTATACTGTTCTCTGTCTAAACCATGTGTGCATGTGGATTGTGTGTTACAATGTGATCAGTTCAATGAAGAAGCTTTCTGGAGAAGAGGCAAAACATCTTTGAAAAGTCTAAACCAAGTCCAGTTTCTGCTTCAGAAGAAGGTTTGAATAGCCATGACCTGGACGACTGTGAACCTGCAGAGTTAAATGTGTTGTGTGTTGGTATGTGTAGCTCACCAGTAAGGCCAGATGAAAGATGTTGTGCTTAGCCAACAGTGTGGTCTCGTTTGACAGCAGGAACTTCAGCAGGTTGATAAGTGCTGTTCAGAGGCAGAGACACACAGTGATTAAATTATCTGGAGAGCTGATAGTCGACTTGTGGCAGAGTGATGTGGTAACACTCTGCTTTCCTCTGTGTGTTTTTATTAAGGCAGGAAATGAAGACACAGGAGGGGGGAATGTATCAGCACCAAATCGAGTCCTTTTAATGGAGAAAGAAGCCATAAGATAGACCAAAATGTGCATGAAAAGTCTTAAGGGGACCCCAAAACAGGATGGTAAAACAACACCCTGAATGAAGATTAACATCTCTATTTCTTTCATTTGTCTTTGCTTCCTCTCCAGTCTTATTTCAGGGTTTGTCATTATCACCACCAGAAGGATAAGGTCAGTGTCGCTCAGGGAATTGAGCTGACTATTTGTCTGAGGAGAGGAATAAATATCTTAATGAGACTCAAGGGCTGTTACAAACTGAAGCATTAGTCCTCAGCGTGTTGACCAGAATGAAAAACAGACCAGAGTTGGACTGGCTCGACATTAAAGACTCATTATCCAGTTTTAGTGACGTGATGCTTTTAAAACAGCAGCCCTAAGGATTTTAAGAGTAACATGGTTTGTTTTAAAAAAGGCAGAAACTATTTAAGTTAAAGTCTACAAAGAGATGCCCTGAACACTCAGGTGTGTTTTATCTATTTATACTGCGCAAATGTTTCGTCCTGAAACTTTAATCCCAGCAGCTGTGAGCAACGTTCACTTTCTGACAGTTTTTGTCAGCTCCTCCTAACAGCCTGCTGTTGTAAACATTTGGGTCAGAGACAGAAGAAAGGATCAAGTTATTTTTCTTTTGAACAGCTGATTTCTGTTTGCTGAGAGAGGAGGTATCTGTTTGTCACTATGAAGCATAATTAATGTTACACCTCTTTTAGCATAGAGCTAACAGTTTTGAGTGTTTGGTACACATGATTAAGATTAATATAACTACAGTAATCATTAATTCTTCATTATTTCACTTCTCTTTCATACAAGTCAATGGCAAGACTCTGGACAAAGCTCATTTTACGTACCGTATAAGAAAAATTGATTCATGTCAGAATCCTGGTTCTTATAGTTTGCCTGCACGGGCCTCTGTAGTACACAGTTATTGAAAGGTGCAGGCTGGTACTAGCCGGTAGCTCTGATAAAGGTAACCCCTTAGCTCACTGCATTGGGGCTGTTTCTGTACAGAGCAGGAAATAAAAATTGAGCCTGTCCCTCCTTGAAAGCAAGTGTGTCAGTTTAATTCAATGAAGTTAAAAGGATTCGCAAATCACATATTTCTATTTTTATTCAAGTTTTACAAAATGCCCCAAGTATTTTAGAATCTGAGTCAATTGCTAAATTTGTTTCATTATCTTTGTCTTATCACCTCATCCACGTTGTCATTATATTTGGTGTCAGAAGCTACCATCAAAACCTAACTTCACTGTCAATGGTTAAAAACATCTGGAAACATCTCCCACTTGTCTTCTTATGATCACAATCATTATAATATATTTCTCCCTGACTTGATACAAAGTCAACCCTAAAAATCATAACCATTTAAATAAGTACAACAGCTTAAGCATCAATGAACTTAATACTGTCCTCGATTAAACTAGCCAAAGGCAGGTTTATTTTATGTGGTTTTAAAAATAGTTTTGTACTAAAATGTCCTGCCAACAAGTACTGCTTATAAAAATGACATCAAAAGGCAATTCATCCTCACCTGACCAGAGCTCTCTCCAGGTGTAGTGTAACCTGATTCTGCACTTCTTCTGATAGCACAGCAGTTTGTGAATAATCTGCACACAGCGCCTGTAGAGGACAACAGACACATAAAGCTGTGATGATGGAGTTGGGTGGTGGATAAGACTTTAAAGCATGTGTTCAGGGTGTGTTAGTGTTCTTACAGGTATAAGTCCATCGGGAAATCCTTCATCATATGGGTGACAATAAACTCCACCATAAGATCTGGACGAAGAGGAGAAGAAGAAACAAGTTAGAGGAAAACAAAGAATTGAAGACATAACATCTTCAAACAAGTCCAACAGATGTCAGGTTTCAAGGGTACATCGAGATTCTTCTGTGTAAAGCTTGCATAAAGATTTAAACAAGGTGAGAATCAAGTGTAAATGACTACAGTTAATCCAATTTAACCGCCCTTCAAAATAAAACAGTGGCGTAAGGGCAGACAGAGTGAATAAACATCTTGTTTGTAGCTGTAATCACCACAAACAGCATCAAATCAGCTGCTTCATAGGAACAAATAAATCTGCAGAGGCAACGTTTAAAAAAACCAAAGTCACCCTTTGGGCACGACATACCCAGAACAGCACACACAAGGGGCCGTGACGGGATGTTCTTGTCCACCGCTTTTTTTCTGTGTCTCATGGGCTGAAAAATACAGAATATAAATATTGTGTACAAATAGCATACTACTTCAAACTATACCAAATTTATGAAACATGATTAAGTATTATAGCCTTCATGATGTGGTATGACCACACATGTCACTTGATAACTCTTGTTGGCCCTGTGATTCACAAACTTGTCCTGCAGAGGCCCCCGTTATTAAAACAGTTTCAAGCCTCCATCACTCCGCCCAGTGTTTCCCACAGCACTTTGATAGTGAGCCTTCTGCTCTAACCTTGACTGAAGGTGCAGGAAAAAGAACATACAAAACAAACACACTCCATGTTCCTTCCCTCTGATCACCCACATATTCTTACATGTTCAAATAAGGACCCCCATTTGCTGTTTATAGATGCTTTTAAAAGAGGAGAAAGGCTAAGTACAAGATTTAGCTTAGAAGCTAAATTCCATCTGCAGTTCCTGGGCAGGTAAAGTGTAACTGTACAACGCAGATTAACATACACATAAATACACACTAAAACACATGCATAGGCATGCACAGGCACACACACTCCAACATACACATACATGCACAGCTATGATAAAATATTGCACATCAAAATAAGGATATTAAAATTTGTACATAGCAAAATATAAAGAGTTGAGAGCTATAATTAATGCAGACAAGACTGGTTCTTTAAAGAGATATACGCCAACTTTATTTTTTTCATGTCTTGCCTCACTCCCGAGTCCATGACAAGTGGGTAGACACCATTCTTTCATCTGTGCATGCAGTAACAAGGAAGAGACGGCCACCGCTAGTTAGCTTGGCTCAAACACTGAAAGTCAACAAGTATAGCTAGCCTGCTTCTGCCTACATTCATCAGATAAACTCTTCAGTAGATAAACTCTAAACGGTATTTTGTGCTTGTTATGATTCATTTTTTTTTACCACATTATCTTCTACTATCATCGCATTATCTTCTTCTACTGGTAAACAGTTTTTGTTTTGTTGACCAACTTCTGCGGTGGTTTGCAGTAGAGACGTGACTTTTGCGAACGAGTCGGATCTTTTGAACAGCTCTTTTACATGAATGATGAGAACTGATTTGAAGTTGTGAGTGAGCTGTTCTATGCAAGTCATTATTAAATGCAAATTACCTGCAAATTTAAGAATGGCTTGCAAACGAACAGCTCACTCATAAATGCAAATCGGTTCTCATCGTTCACTTACAAGAGTCGTTCAGAAGACTTGACTCGTTTACAAACATGTTAGCAAATCACCTCGGAACAAAGCCTCTGTTTACAAGTAGAAGAAGATAATATGATGACAGTAAAAGATAACTTGACATAGCAGGGTAAAAAAAAAATGAGTCACCACAAGTACACAGGACCGTTTAGAGTTGCTGAAGAGTTTATCTGATGACCGTAGGCTGAGACAGGCTAGTGCTACTCCCAGTGTTTGGGCTAAAGCTAACTAGCAGTGGGCAAGCTCTGGCTGTCTCTTTCTTGTTACTGCATGCACAGTCGAAAGAATGGTGTATATCTTCTACTTGTCATCGACTTGGGAGTAAGGCAAGGCACAAAAAGATGAAATGAGTTGGCGTATCACTTTAAAATCCACTTTTTAACATTTAAGGGAAAAAAGAGGAAATCAGTCAGCATTTACTGACACCCTGATACTCACCATTCTGTGGAGATTGACTCTGAAGTTCATGTTGTCATCATGAAGAAAGGCATCAGCGTACTGGTCCTATCACACATCACACACACACACAGGTAAAGTCAGAACAAAGATGCTCTGTGTGGTGGAGACAACATCACAAAAGTACACCTGCTCTTACCTCGGCTATGCAGGTGAGGATGATTAGGCACAGTCTGGCACTGTTGAGTCGATGCTCATCTGGAAACACACACATAATATGACTCTTTACAAGGAAAGACGACCATGGACAAAGATTTTCTTCTCTCTGCCCTGTCTCCTTAGAGGACACTGGCTGAAGTTAATGTACGCTGTAGGGGTGAAAATAATTTCAAGATAAAACAGGACAGCATCTTTTTGGCTCTGCTGTTTAATAAAGCTGTGAGAACACTTCATGACAGGAAAAGTGAAGGAATGATTCATTAAAGGAACGCAGCGTGACAGAGACAAAGAGGTAGAGGACTTGGAAGTGTTACCTTTTGTGTCCTGCATGACAATAGAGGCATATTTTAGGAAGGTGATCAGAAGGTTGCTGGTCTGCAGGTTGGGATCCAGCGGCAGCTCTGGGTTGTTCATCACTGTGGAGCAGATATACAAATACAACTTCAATCAAGGAGAGTCATCACATTTTTTTTTATCCAGAGTAATATATCAAACAGTTAAAAGGGGAACAACATTTAAATTTGGTGAATGAGGAGAACAACAGCAAATACATCAAACTATGAGTCACAAAACTGCTCAGTCAGCAATGAATGTGCAATAGTCAACCAGAATCTCCACTCGAAGGAAACCAACTTAAAAACAGAGAATAACTAGAATTATTGCTATGCATGCAATTTCTTGACAATTTCAATATCTGGTGAGTCAAGAAAGGCTGAAGAGGCTAACATTGGTGTGATAAGTAGAAATCTTATTCTGTTTATTGGTGTGTTTTGAAGAAACTCAATTACTGAGCTATTTATGTGAAGGGATTCAGATGAGTCCATAAAATGAACATGAAAGGTTTAAGTGAGCTTTGACCTTCATGATCTGATCAACTGACCTCAATGTCCGAGTGTAAGTCTGTGCCACAGTTAACAAACAGTTACAATGCATTTTTAAAACTATGTGTTTACAAGTTTGGAGGTAAAAGTCAGTGTGGAGAATTTTATGCAAATTTCAGAGACAATCACTTTAAGCATTCTTGAGATTTTATGTTCATGAGCAAGGGATGAACATATGGTCTGATGGCCTTAAACTTTAACTTTTGACCCCAAAACCAAAGCAGTTCATGCTCAAGTCAGAGTGAATATTTACACAAGGCTTAATATTAATCTCTAGAAACATTCTGGAAAAATTGAGTTTTTAATGAATGAGTAGGTTGATGGAAAAAGGAGTGGACCGAGTCGGTTATGGATGAATAGATTTATGGATAAAAAGAGTGGCGACTGTACTGATAGATGGATGGACAGACAGGCAGATGAAATGTTAGACATATGGTTGAATAAACAGATATGCTGACAGTTAGATGAATAAATGCATGGATGAATTGATTGATTGTCTTACAGAAGGACTGACAGACCGACAGGAGGATGGATAAATAGACTGATACCGCTTTCACACTAAAATTAGCGAGTAAACGCAGGTTTTTTCAACGCGGGTTAACCCGCTAACAATCGGCAAGTGACTCCTTTCCTACCGCCAGCAGACCCGGGTCTAATTGGCAGCAGACGAGCTGCGTGGCTGTTTTTTTTTCCTCTGGTGCGTCAAGCAATGGAAAAGAGCATGGAGGCCGTGGACACGTTGGTCAGCTGTTTTCTGTACTTTGTACTTTCGTCCCTCTTTATAAATGTACAAACTCGGCACAGACTGAACAACGGCAATATTATGCCGTGGGCACGTTACGCCAACGTCATCGGTAAATTAGCAGGTCAACCTGGGTGTGATGTTCTCACTGAAGCCGATCGGAGGCGAGCCGATAAAAACCCATGTTGCTTGCAGGGTCAGTCGATCCAGGTCGAAATGCCGATTAAACCCTTTCAATCTGCTGACAGGTGCTGATTGTTACCGGGTTTAAACAGGTTTTTTGGCAAGTCTGAAAGGGGTATGAGTGATGGACAGCAGTATGAACGGACAAACAGATGGGCAAAGCATGGATGGATAAATAGATGGATGAATGAACAAACTGACAGACAGATGGATGCATGGATGGATGAATGTTAGATGAATGGAAGGTCTGAAACACAAATACATGGACGACTTGATTGATGGCTGGACAGATGGACGGATAGATGGATGCATGGATGAAATGGCAATTCAATGAATGGAAGGTCTGATTCACGAATAAATGGATGAAATTATTGAGGGATGGATGGATGGGTAGGTGGACAGATGGATGGATGCATGGATGGATATATGATGGAAGGAGAGATGGACAGATAGATGGCTGGACAGACAGTTGGACAGACTGATACATGGATGGATGGATAGATAAATGGGTGAACTGATTAACAATGGATGGTTTGATTGGCAGACAGAAGGATGGACAGACAGACAGGTGTATGTATTTTTGTATGTATGAAGGGATAGATGGCTGGATGGATGGATGGAAAGATGGACAACAGACAACCTGAAACAAGCTTGTGTTCCTGACTATCACATAAAAAGCTGTTGCCCTTTCAGTAAAAATCTACTGAATGAAACAGCATTACAGAAAAAGCTGTCTTCATCCTGTTACTGTAGTTACTGTATCTCTCTGTCCTGTCTAGACAGCAAACTTCCTTCTTCCATTAAAAGAAATCTCTGCTTTCTCAAACAGCTTGTTCCATAGATAAATGATGAGGCGGTCAGTTCTACCCCCCTGCCCCCTAAAGCCTCATTTGTTCTCTTTCTCCTCTGATGAGTACAGGGAGGATTTTACACTTTCAAGAAACATACCATCACAGGGGGCTTCACTGTGGGTATTCCTGACATGTGATTGAACACACGTGTGTTAGGGTGCGTCCTGTCTAAGCAGAAGGGCCGCTAAGTGCTGAAGCTCCCATGACATGTAGTAATGCACGCAGCATGTGAAACATTCATCTGTATTTAAAGATGTGAGTTAATATTTCATAGATAAAAGGCTCCTGGGTTCAGAGCAATGGAAGGAGAGCGAGTTAGAAATAGAAACATCCCTCAGTACCTTTAACAGCTACAGTGTGTGTATGCTGAGTGACCTGATTTTCAACATGTTTGCAGGAACATCCACCATCAGAGACATCTGGGCTGACATACATGTTCTCACGTTTGGAGAGGTAAAAGAAGTAATTGGGATGACGCGTTCATGTGGTTAAGATGATGTAATGAACCACATGAGAGGTGCCCTTGTTAAGCATCTCTGTTTTGTCACATAACCTTTAAACTCTTCTGAATATTTTAAAAAAGGCTTCTGGTGAGGGTCCATGTGTGCACAAAGACACGCGTGAGTGAGAGTTACCATGTTTTCAAGAACACTTTTTTAAAAACGTATATTTACACTGTTGACATTCATTTGAGGTGACAGAAGAGGCCCTTGTTGCCAAAATGCCGTGGCTCGATTTTTGCCCCTTTGGGTGAGTATGTTCAGTTTGATTTCATTCTGTTCTTTCAGATTAGGGCTGTGGGATAAACGTGTAAATATGCAACCACTGCTGAACTCTTCTGTCAGCTTCAGACATGTACAAAGTGAAAACATAAGTAAGGGATGCACAATATTATCAGCATTATAAGATATTCCATAACTATAAGAACACTGAGTTCTGCCAGAGATGACTTCACTTCACTCTGGACAGCACAAATTCTCACTCTATAAATATTTCAACATGTTTGCAATTAGAAATTGCAATAACAACAGCTGCTCATTCTAATTTAAGGAATTTTATGGAGTTCCACAGAATAGAGACCTTTCAATTAAAGTTCACACATACACAAAAAAAGACTAGATAATAATAAAAAACAGAGCGGTGCAGGTGGCGAGAGGATGCAAAGAAAGTTCAATGCACTGGAAACAGATCTGAGCTGTTTGGACAGCAGACGACTGATTATTGTTTACACTTCTGTTACAAAGTTCTTTACCAAAGAACAGATGATCAAATAAAGGTTTTATTTCTCATAGTTATTTTTGCATTAATAGACTCTTTTGCAATCAAAGCCACAGGCAATGCCATGGCATTAGCTGAAGGCCAACCACTGGCTAGGAGGCAGGTTCAACTGACAATGTCAAAAACAGCGTATCAGGCAGCACTGGCTAACATGAGCTAAACCCAACTCAATGAAACAAACTCACCCTCTGTAAAACACAAAAAGAGTCCATGGCATGCTCCATAACTCCACCTGACTGATGTGTTCCCCTCTCATTGTGCAGACCCTCAGGTTTTTCAGCTTTTCTTTTCTTGAATACATGTTTTTACGTAAGGGGGTGAAGGATGCTAAAGGCAGCAAGAGCAGGCTAGAAAGAAAACTATAATACACTATTTACAAAATAAACCTCAGAGTGCAGTTCTGGTTTTTATTTGAAGACTCCTCTATTACAGACAGCCAATATGCCGTGGAGCTGAGTGTTTGCCTCACGTGATTTGATCTGCACAGTGAGGATACATCTTCAACTGTTCTGACATTATTTATCATCTGTGAGGGTTTTCAGTTTTTCAGGTCATGATCATAGTAACTCAACAAAAATGGATAGAATTTTGCATTTAATAATCAACCAGAACTCAGGGCACATCTTGTTAAGCTGCTCCATCTAAAGCCCAGGTCAGACCACAGACTTACGACGCAACAGTATGTTGCAGGGAACAGTCGCAGCTGTATGATAGAGCCATTGCAGAGAGAATCAAGCTGGCTGACCGATTTGTCTCTGGTTCAGTTTGTCAAATCTCCAGCAGCTGGTTTTATAACGTAAAGCACATTGAGTGTTCTGACTGAAAGTTTGCGCGTCAACGCCAAGAGGGAAATGTATGTGGGACACACAGTAAAGTCTACTACAGTAAAAGTTCGTCAAAGGCCAAGGCTCACTTGATGCAGAGTACTGCCTTTAAGAATATAAAAGCAGTTCTGAAGTCTAAATCCTCTTATTTTTCATGCTTTCACTCTTTTGAAAGGAGCAGATTTACAGCTGTAGTACAAGAAGCACTATTACTATCATCAGTCATGCTCTGCACTATGAAAACATGCAGCAACAGGACGAACACGAAAGGCAGAAGTGGAAGCTGCAGGATAGAGTTGTTCCAACAGAAACAATACATTTCCTCTAAAAGGTCCCACATCCTGGAGTGTTTGACTGTTTTCATCATGTCTTGGATGTATATTTAGCAAAGATTTGATTTAAGTTGAATTTAAAAAAATAAAATTTGTCTGTAGCGCATCAGATGCAGCTCTTTTTCCCTCCCTTTTAGAAACTTCTACATCTAAGGGGTCGGGGAGGCTACAGGTAAACCAATTGATGTCTGATTGGGTGGGGGGGTTACAGGGTGTGGAGCAGATTTTCAAAACAGTCATGGCGTCTGCCTGTGATGAGCAGAAAACACACATGTAGGGGGAGGCTGTAAAGCTATTAAATCTTGAACCCCAGGTCATGAGACCTTTAAAGTTGCAGCAATGTGAACTCATAGGCTTCTAGAATGCTGCAGAGTGACCCACTGCAAGCAACTGCAAGTTTCCACTTGTTTCGTCATGAATCTTTGGTCTGCATTGGGCTTAAATGGTGTCTGTGGTCACACCTCATGAATAAAAGCTCTTAACACCTAAATGTGTGTCTGTGCAACACAAGAAGAGCGACAGAAATGTTTTAAGGAGACTACAACAGTTACGTGCCAAAAAAGCAATCACCCATACTGGGGCACTAAATCTACAAAGTCTTTAAAATAACATAAAATAATATTTAGATGCTATTACCAAGTGATGGTTTCATGGGGCCTACTTCTAGGGGTTGCTGCAGTACCCTCTGCACCCTCTCCTCCTTCACCCATGCCTGCTGCCACTAGGTTTCTTATTTCAACTCAAGCTTGTCAAATGGAAGAAAACCTGATTCTGAAAACTTAACTCAGTGAAAACCAAAATATTAAATCAAAAGCTTCCCTTGAGTAACAGATAACATACATTACAAATACCACATCCATGTTTCCTACCTTCTCCGTCTATGAAAAATTCAAATGTGGTGAACTTACTGTCCAGGGAGGGCGGCGTCGTGCCAAGCAGCGTTGTTGGTGTGGTTGGAGTCGGGGTGGTAGGTGTGGTTGGGATGTCAATCTCTGGGTGGCTCTGTTCAAAGACCAAATATGAATGAGTGACTTCATAAATAGTATCAGGCCTTTTTAACAATGAGGGTAACATGAAGACTATCCAAAGGGAAAAGAGGAAGTTTTTATTGCAGGCTGGAAGAGAAGCATTCACCTCTAGCACTGCCACACATGTCAAATGTATGATACAGATATGTGACCTAATTTATCTTGAATTAATAAAATCTCACCGCTTTGCAAAATTCAACTAAGTGGTTAAGCATCCCTTTAAGTTTGTGCTGACAAATCCTCAATCTACAGTCATCAAAAAGAAAGGCTCACATATTGAGTGTTCATTTACAAAAATAACGGAGAATTATTTCTCATAGTTTTCAGATAATTCTGATTATTTTCATACCTGCAGTCTCTCACATTTTATTATGTATTTATTTTTAAATGACAAAAAAAAAAAGAAAAATTAAGCACATGTGGAAAGGAAAACTAATTTGGAACAGTGAATTACTTATCACTTATATTATTTATGAAACTCTTTCAGATTAGCTCCACAAGGACAAAAAGAGATGGATCTCACCTGTGCGAGAACAGTGATGAAGTTGCGGTTCAGGTGCACAGCCTCATACAGAGCCAACAGAATGGCCTCATTTGTCCTTACAAAGAAAAGAAAGTTTGTGGTCAAAGTCGACTTACTCATTCAGAAAATAAAATCTTACAGAACTTTACACAACATTAGAGCCAGCAGGAAGACATTTCAGGCTCTGGTGCAGTTAAGCTGAAAAAACAAGCAGAGGGGCAGTCTGGTGTTTAAAGTTATTAACAGCTGCTTTCAGACGGTCATTTTTTTAATTTCCTGTGTCATTAACTACAGCATAATGTGTGTAACCACTAATACATCATTTATATTAAATTTTAATGTCTATAAATCAGTTCACACCAAAGCTGTAATCCAACAGAACACTTAGAGCTGAGAGAGAAGTTGTAACAACAAAAAGCTGTGAGACTTTATCAATATTTGAATATTTGGAATAGGAGGTCAATAAATGTGGACAATAAGTGAAGAGAGGAAACTGTTTTTACAACAAAGCCAAACTTAAAGAAAGGAAAAGCTTAGTTTTTTTCTGCAATGCCTGGGGAAACAAACAAGCAACACTTAAGAGAAAACATTGTAACCAACAGTGAACTGGTGCACTATAAAATAAAAGTTTTTACAGCCGTACAGAAACTGTTAACACTGGTGAATGCTGCTCCTAATGAGAAAGATGTAATTTAAGATAATTAAATTGAGTCTGTGCTTATGGGCATTCAACTTTAATCAAACATTAGTCTCCTAGTTAAACTATTGTTTTTTGTTGCTGTTGTTGTACTTGATATAATGTCAAACTTTACCCAAGAATCCAGATACCTGAAGTTCTATCAAAACTTTACTCCTGTTGATCAATACAAATAACGAAGTATTAAATGTGTGAGCAACAGATTAAAATTAACGTTGTTTATTCAACAACAGAATTGATCTAAAATAGTGACTCTGGTCTGGCCTAACGACCCACCACCACCTCTTAGATAAGAGATGAAAGTTGATAGGATTTTCTTGATACCAGTGACACAATCAACTCTGCTTTTCAACCGGATTCTTTATTGATTCCTGTGGGTTTTCTGTGTGGGGAACAAAAAAGGCAGCCTACACAGGTTTTCAGAGGCAACAACCTCAAGCACGTGGTCTCCAGATATCTGATGCCGTGCTGCGTCAACAATGCTTCTGCAAGTTACTGGTGTTTCCAATGTTGGTTGAAATCACACAGACACTAGATGTTGAGCAGTTAGCAAAATTTTGTGTAAATTTAAGTCACATTTGACCACTTTTGTTCTCTGTCTGTCAAAAAGACATCTTCGGCATCTAAAGACAAATAACACTGATTCCTTAAGATAGTTGTAATCGATCCTAAATTGGGATTAGTTTTTGATTCCTATCCCAATCCTATCATGACCTACACATGCACTCACACTGAATGCGACTTGGGCAGCCTGGGCAACCACTCTTCATGCAAAGTCAATGTACAGCCGTGATGGGGCGGGTCAACTCTCCCGCGATATGACAGATGCAACCTAGTCACTCTGGTCGCGGCACTCGGTCGCCAAAGTTGAAAAGTTTGAACTTTTCAGGCAATGTCGCATGTGGTGGTGCCGCAACAGCCAATCAGCATTGTGTGGGTGTGTGAGGACACCCGTGACGGACTGTTTTTATTCCGGTTCACAGAGTGACAATCCATGTCCGTGTGGGAACATTAGTGAGTGAGTACATTAGTTCTGCCGAGATGGACCACAGAGAACTCACAGACGATGCTGCTGCACGGCCATCAGCTGCAGTGTTTTGTGGTTGGTAGGTGAGTGAAAAGGACACAGTTGGAAAAATCTCAGCTAATACATCCTATTATATGACATGATATGATCGTGGTGAAACTCGTGCATGCACTGAGCAACGCGACGGTGACGTAAATGAGGTATTTATGGACAGGCAACGCGACTTGGGTGGGCAACGTGATTTCGGTCACCAGCTTGCGTTTGGTGTGAACACGACTTAAGGCTTGAAAAGATTTCAGCCACTTGGATTCATTTATTGTACGACTGTTGTATGCAGTTGGGACTTGGAGGCGCTCTGCCTGGATGGATTTTCTCACTGAATATGTTTAAAGAGAAAAAAGCAATAAAGTTGAGCCCCTGTTGCAGAAGTAGCATCATCTTGGACTTACTGAACAGAGAGCTTCTCATCAGCATCTGCTATGAACATGCTGCCCACCTGTGAACAAAGAGACCAACTATTAGTTAACAGAACAGAAACCACAGAAGCTCCAGCAATAAAAATACAACCATACTGACATTCATTCAGGAAAATATCATTCTATAAAAAATATATAATATCCTTCATAGTTCTGTTACAGAATCTGATTAATTTAGATTAATTAATCACAAAAAAAGATGCAATTAAAAACAATATATGCAGATTAATCCCACTGATCAGCACACAGCTGCCCACAATAACCTTATATATTTGATAAAAACATGTCTGTAAAATGTCCTGAGCTTTGAATCATTACTGGGGGGGTTTTTTCCATCTGAGAGATCATCACCATCTGAGATCGATTACAGAGCGACTGCCCTCAGTCCCTGACCTTAGGGAGCACCAAGGTCACGTTAAAGCAGTTTTTAAATGGAGTCTCGTTAAGGTGAAGAACACAGTAATCGTTGGAAATGGCCACATAAAAGATGAGGTAAAGCACCAAGTTTATTGCATGTATGCAATCCTTCTAACATTATTGATTTACACTCACCAGGCACTTCATTAGGCACACTTCTTCAACTGCTCGTTAAAGCAAATAGCTAATCAGGCCAGTCAGTCATCTGACAGCAACTCAATGCATTTAGTCATGTGGCTGTTGCTGGTGTAATGTGTGGGGAATATTTCTGGCACATTCTGGGCCTTTTTATACCACTGGAGCATTGTTTAAACACCACAGACTACTTGAGCACTGTTGTCCATGTCCATCCCTTTATGACAGTGCACACATCCTCTAATGGCTACTTCCAGCAGGAAAACATACCACATCACAAAGCTCAAATCATCTCAAACTGGTTTCTTGAACATGACACTGAGTCCTCTGTACGACTGTGGCCTCCCGAGTCACCAGATCTCAGTCCAGTAGAGCACCTTGAGATGTGGTGGAACTAGAGAGTAGCATCATGGATCTAGAGCAGACAAATCTACAACAACTGTGTGACGCTATCGTGTTAATACAGACCAAAATCTCTGAAGAATGTTTCCATCAACTCGTTGCCATAAAGAATTAAACCAGCTACGAAGGGCGTTCTTCCTGGTACTAGCAAGGTGTACCTAATAAAGTGGCTGGTGAGTGGTAAGTTAGCCACATGACTCTTAAACAGCCAGGAGGCTTAGGGCCACAGGAGAGAAAGAGATCAAACTTTTATTATAGATTAAAAAGTCAGAATTCAAACAATTTTTCATGGAAAAAACAGTGTGATCCTAAACGAGAAAAAATGTCCCTGGCCTTAATCCCCATCAGTCCAGCACTAATAATTGTTACATCATTTTAAAGTGGGTATAAGGTCCTACCATGCTGGTGAGGGTGGAGAAGAAGCCACCCTGGTTCTCCTCCTCTTTGTCTTTGTACTGCCTGGATGGGAGAGTACAGATGGATAAAGACAGATGGTAGGAGTTATTAAAAAGTGGCCGTACAGCAGCAGAGACAGAGAAATATGAATCCACTCAAACACAGCACTCGTAACCTTACACGCAATTCCTAAACATCTCCTTCTACTTGCTGATATTTATTATGAAAGGGGCCTTCAGTTTAAACTGAAAAACAATGAACTGTACAGAAGAGCCATCCATCACCCTGATGCATGTGTCGACACTCGCAGGCTTCACAAACAGCATTTAAATTTCCAAACCTCTGCCTCATCCTAAAAACATTACTGACTGACAAAGAAACCTGTCAGATATAAATAACCTAAAGAACAAACAGGACACTTTCACTCAGAAAAATAGAGCATTTGTGGAAGACATCAAATAATCTGAGGACGTCAGCACCTCTGGCCCATCATGCACCACATCATCCAAACATCTTTTATAGACGTTTAAGATCTTACCTGTTATACTCTGTCAGAGCTTGGTGGACAACCATCCCCATTCCCTGAAAATGACAGTTTTTGTCAGAATTTTGATGATCTGCCTGACATTACAAGAATTATAAAAAATTATTCAACAGCTTTAACTTACATCTAGTGTTGGCTCATCATCCACGATGGAGAGCTTCACGATGTACGGATTCACAGACTGACAAACACAGAAAATCAGTAAAATTAGAAGTTATCAAAGTTTGACACAAATACTGAACTTCATACTTGATGCTCTTTTTAACTGCAATTCCTACAGCAGCCACTACGGGATGCAACAATTCTCAATGAAATATTGGACCATCTGGTATGATATTCAATCAGTGTCACCCTTCTCTCTCCATATTTGCTCTGTTGTTTGTTGGGCCCAAAAAAACACCAATTGTCTGAGAGGAGAGGTAAACAATATGCACCCACACTCAGAATATGAGGGACCCCTCATTCTTCCAATCCTTGGTTAGAGAAGGGAAAAAGATAATTCAGCATTTGCCAAACATGATACCAACAAAATTCAAGCTTGTCAATATGGCTACGGAACCTTTTGAGTCTCTCAACATATACATTATATACGAGAGCTGGGTATTATCAAGAACCTCACGATTCGATTCGATTTCGATTCTTCGGGTTGCGATTCGATTCAATATTGGTTTAAATGCTTCGATGTCGATTCAGTAAGAAATACAAATACACAACTAATTCGAGTACCTGTTGACAATTTCTAAATATATATTTTCATGCCCTTCTGAACATATGTGGTACATTTTTGAGCAATAAAACATCTGAAAATAAAAATTTGCACAATAATAACTCATTTGTGTATATGGAGTACAAAAGTAGAAAACATGACAGCTCTGTGGAAACACTGAAAAAGTCCACAGCGCCCCCAACAGGCCAGGAGGGGAATCAATTCAGAGAATTTGCTGAATCGATATTGAATTGGGAGGGAAACATTGCAATGCATTGATGGATCGATATTTTCACCCGCCCCTATTATATACATTATATTGGTGCACAAACATCTCTCAGGTTTTGCAGGGAGAACAATCCACATCAGCACTGTGCCTTTAATTAAGCAGAATAAGTCTTTCTTCTTCACCATGGCCTGGAAAACAACTCAGGTAATTAACTCCACCTGAGAATCAAAACATACTGGCCTCTGCAGCAAGAAAAGTCCTCCTCATCTGCTGAAAACAGCTGTGAAAAATACACCTGAACTTTGCTGAAAGTCTCGTAGGTTAAAATTGTAACCCATTTTTAAATCCTTGCTGAAGTCTGCAGCGTGTTGGTTAGAAACAATCTTAACAAGCCTTAGTGAGGGGACATCATCAATTACATAACGATGTGTTTAATGCTAGCTCAGACAAATGACAATCAGACTGATAGGTAAGATAGCATCATGATGTGTTCAAATATAATATCAAGAAAAGGAAAATTAGGTTTTTGACTAAAATCTTTCATAATTACAGCTGTTTGCAGATCAAATTTGTTTGTTTCTCCGGCATTGTAAAACACGTTTTATAGATGTTCCTAAGTGATAAAAACAAAATCTAAAAAGGTTGTTTTTCTGTGTTTATTTCTTGTTTTATATCATAAACCATGTGGATGATCACACAAGTGTTGTTGTTTTGATGCTTGAACGTAAAATTCAAAATTGTTTAGACAAAAAAAATCTACCATATTTTCTGGAATATACGTCGCACTTTTTTTCATAGTTTGGCTGGACCTGCGACTTATAGTCAGGTGCGACATATATATCAAAATATATATAATTTAACATGTTTTTATATGTTAATTCATACGGACTGACATGAACCAAGGAGTAAACACTACTGTCTCCAGGGTGCTCTAGGCTTACGACACATATGCTGCTCCTGTACCACTGAAAAAATGTACTGGAACCCATTTTTAACTTAAAGATAAATGAGAAAGACTGAACACAAACAAAATGTCCCCAAAAAGAAAAACCTATTCAACAGATACTACAGAAACTGCAGGTAGTAAAATATGAAGCCAAAAACAAAGAAAGCTAATCAGGGGCTGAAAGCAAGATGGCCAGAAATGGAGGAACGAGTCCACAGATAGGCGCTTAAACAACGAGCTGCCGGGAGAGGCTTGTCGGCGGTGCAGTTACGTCTCCACGCCCTGGTAGTTGCCAAGGAGATGAATATAAATGAGGCAGGTGGGCCTTTTTGGTGTTACCACTTCATGCAACACAACCGCCTCTAAATAAATGCAACTTATAGTCCAGTGCAACTTATATATGTTTTTTCCTCTTCATGATGCATTTTTTGACTGATGCGACTTACATTCTGGAGCAACTTATAGTATGGAAAATATGGTGGCGTTTATCCTCATCAACTCCTTATTGTTGGGGGGAAAATGCCTCAAACACCTCAGAATGAAAGAGAACTTCAAAAAAGGGTTCAATAGCTCAGTTGTCAAAACCGAACCAACAACCATGAGTAAAAGTCTGAGGTAAATAACAGACAGTGGGTTTAATGTATTGTTACATACCTAGTAGCAGTATAATGCATAAAACAGTGACTTATTCATAAAAGAAGTCACTGTCTTCATAACAAACGGGGCAACAGAGGCTGAATGATTCAGCATTACAAACTGACTTCTTCCTCTGTAATTTGAGTGGAATCTTTAATGCTAGACTGTCCCAAGTAAATATAACTGTGTTTTAAGCATTTCAGCTTCACATTTTTTCAGAGCAATCAAAGTTTCCTCCTGCTGCTGGTGCAGCTTTGCTCCACCATCATGATAGTATACCCAAAACCTTGCTGCTCATCCTTTAATCCCCTCCCTAAATCTGCCAATCTTATCTTTCCAAGAAAATACAAGAGAGGAGGATGAACTGGACATGCAGCAGATGTTTCTGTGGATCATATCATTTAAGTAACATGCAAGTCTCTCTTTGATTCCTGACATAACAGGCTGAGTTATGTTTCACCAATTAGATCTCTTTGGTTGATTTTCATCCAAAATAACGAGCATGGCTGTTCCGGTGTTACTCTGAATATGACATGAGGTGATCTGTGCCGTGGACAAGCACATTCATCCTGCAAAGTCCAGTTTGTTTAAAGTACTTTGAGCTTCTTTCAAGTAAGTGTACCACATACCTCGTATTTCCTGTAGTTGACAAGAAGAGCCAGGAGAACCACAGCATCATAACCATGCTGCCCTCTGCTGGACACATCTGACAGAATCTGAAGAGAGCAGAGAGGGACAACTTTAGCACCATAATCACAGTTTTAAAAAACAAATTTAGGACCCAAAATAACAGAAGAGTCTCCCTCTCACCTGCAGAATGGCTTCAAAAATGCTGTTGATCATCACATACTCCAGTATGGTGTTCTGACTAATGTTGTCTGTTACCTGTAACCAAAATTCGGATTAGCATTCACCAAGATCTGATCCATCATAATTCATCTTTGTTGTTAAATATGTCCTGACTCACCGTAACAAGACACAGCAGCAGTTTGAGACACAAGCTCTTCAGACTCTCTGATCCCTCTCCACAGAGAAGACTGTCCAGTCTCTCCATCAGGTCCTACAGGAGAATACATTACATAAAACATTAGAAACCATTTACCCCTCTGATCTATTTCTTCCATATGTTTCCAACACACACCTTCATCCTCTGCTCAGCCTTGTCGAACCCCATCAGCATGTTGATGATATCAAAACCAGACGCAGACTTGTTCTTCTGGTGGACCCCTCGGAAAAGTGCACAGAGAGTCTGTGGAGGGAGGCAGAGGAGAAAAGTCAAAAGAGGGAAACTTGTAAAAAAAATGTATTTCACTCTAAAATGGTCTTTTCAATACATAATTGACACCAAAATTAAATTTTTGATTAGATTTGGTATCACTTGTTGTCCCTGATGGAAATTTTTGCCTCTAGCAAGAGTGCTAAGAGAAGTCACAGCACTGTACAACTCACAAAGAAAATAAATATAACACAAACCACAAAGACAGGTAACTACAAAAGAATCAAGTAATAAATACAATTCAAAAATAGGGACCCATTTTACTCAGCTTTATAAAACAGCATGAAAATGAGGCAAAAGAATCTAAAACAAGGTTCCACACCTGACTCACATTCAAGACTTTTTAAAGAACTATTCAGACCAAAATCAAGAAAAAGAAGAACAATTTTTAGCATGGTAGCACAAACAGCAACAAACAGTTTTGGTGTATTAATTTTTTCTTCTCTGTATTTTCCTGAATTGCTGATTTGTTTAAGTAAGGTCTTAATTTTAGGAAAATGGAACAAGCTAGGAAGCTAAACATTAACAATGTCAAGTCGCATTGCTCTCTCAATAGAAGGGAAGCAACACAGACACAGGAGAGTGGCACATATGGACTCTTTAGTGTTTACTGTACAGGCTAGGCTCATTCCAGGCACCGACTCTGATCCACTGTCTTATGTTGAGCCAAAATAGTCAAGAACCGCAGACTTGGCCTGGAATTCACTCAACAAGGCAGTGCGGGGCTCACAGTATCAGAGCATGTGGACAAAAATCAGTCTTTAGGCCTCTGGTCCTACCAGTTTTGCTCTATTCTTTCGAAGCCTGGACTATGACAAGTGGCCAGAGACGCTGGATGGACTCCTTCATGACTATTTCCCTTCAACACATTTTTGGGTATCGTGACAGGACCATGTATCCAATGCTGACATGCTCAGAAGGGTGGGAATAAGAAAGGTCAGCTGCTGGATATTGGAGCAGCAGCTGAACCTGAGCTTTCCTGAACCTGATCCAGGTCACCGTAGGACCCGGGGGTTGGACCAGACCAGGGGGGTGATGGCGTGCATCGTGAAGGGGTCAGCTCAATGGACACTGAAGAGTTGGACCATGGGGCTGGCACAGGTCTGGACGAAGGCTATCAGGAGGCCGGAGAAGTTCAGGGAACAGGTTGATGAGGCAAAGTGTCGAACTGGCATATGCCCCCATATCTGACCTTGCGTGACCCTGTACAAGCTACACAGTACTCTTCTTCTGGTGTTTTTGAATCAGTCCCTCCAAATAAATCAAACTACTTTGAGTAAATGCCTTCTTAATCAAAGTACAATCTAAATTGTAAGAACTCTCACAGGTTAAAACAAGAGTTGCTAAGGCTTTGAACTTCAAAAATAAATGTAAGACTTTTAAGACTATTAAAGGATCTGCAGGAACCCTGCAGAAAGAAATTAAAAGAAAAGATAAATAATGTTCAAGGACTGGCCAAACAAGTGAGGAGTTTACCTGCTATCTTATAGAGCAGTTTGATTAGTCTGACTTAAAACTGCTCATACTCAGGAACGAGGATTAGTGAAGGATCTCTTATGATCTTTTGAGCAGTCGTTTATAAATGGACTGAAGGGGCGAATGTCCCTTTTCTTCAACCACTTTTATATCTTTTTCAACCCTGTTGTTAATCTTATATATTTATACTGATAATGTAATGGTCTGTATCAGGCTGATAATAGGTGGATGGATGGATGGATGTTTTAACTGTCATTGTCTATAAACAAACCTCAAAGACATCAGTAAGGTTGATGTTTTTTCCTGATTTTATTGTTATCTGGTAAGAGTCCTAACATTGTGACTGTTTGATTTAAGTGCGATAAATTAAATCAAAACTTTAAAAGTGGTCTATTAGTGTTTCTGGAGGTCTGGTGAAATGACCCTGCAGAACTTTTGATGCAGTCAGATGAGATTTAAAATGGCTGTATTCTAACTTTAGAGTCATTCGTGCCTTTATAGTGTTGAAAAACACTGCTGGGATTTCTTTTAGATGAAACAAATGTTGTGATTGCAAGAGGTGTATAAAACCTGAAGAATATCAGTAACTAGAACACTGTATGTTCTGGCTTATATCTACTCCTTAATTTTTGTTAATTTAATCAAATCCATGTCGCTATTGTAATAGCGAACAAAGTTTTCGTAAATCCTTTTTAGGAGTTTGCTCTATGGAAACATTTTAAGGCACCAACTCTTCACTTCACTGGTGACAACTCTTTGTTAATATTTCACCTTTTTCTAAGAAGAACTATGTAACAATGAACTGGTGGAGCAGAGACAAGTCTGTCTGTCTGTCTGTTTTCACACAAACGTTTGAATCAGTTGATAAAACAGATAAATCTGGCCACTCTACCTGCAGGGCATTGACCACTTTGATCTGGTGCTCCTCTCCCAGAGCCTGGACACAGTGGTGGAACAGAGAGTTGATGTTGTCCTGGATCCGCTGAACCTCCTCCCCGTCTACACACTCCAACTTGGACTCCAGGTACTCCAAGTTCACCTGGAACATAAAGAGGGACATTACTAAAGAGGGGAGGTGCAGAGGAAGTCACAGATGATGAACTTGAATAAAAGTTAAATATGAATTCAATGGGAGGGAGGGGAAACAGAGCAGCAATGGAATCAAATACAGTATGTACATAATTATTCTTCCTCTTTCTCTTCATACAAAGCTATCTGCAGCTACATAAAACCAATGGACTTGAGACTGAAAGTAAGGGAATTTGCACAATTTTTACTGGATCCTTTATCCCCCAAAAATATTATTTTGACATGCAAACTTAAACTGAGTACATGCATTCATTTTATTCATCTTTCTATGGTCTTTCCATTTTCCTGGTGAAAATATGCAGTACAAGAAAACACATTACAGAGTCATCAAGCAGTGAAAACAATTTTTACTTTCATTCTCTCAAAAGAAAAAAAGGAAACACTCGGGTGATCTACTCCTGCAGAGCCCTTTATGTGCATGTTTTTTAAGTGTCATGCTCCTATTAAAGCCTGTTTGTAGAGCTGCAACAAATCCTTTCAGTCACTTTCGTCACACTGATCTAAGTACAAATTTGTCCTTATTTGTTAGAATTCATGATTGAAATTCACAAAATGGGAGAAAAAAATTCGACGAGAAAGACAAAAAGAGAACTACCGGATGATGGATAAAAAAGACCCCTAAAATGAAAAGAGAAAAAAAACAAACAATAAACAACTTCCAAACAAAACAATTTTGACTGGCAAAACTCTTGATGACAATGTGAAAATATGATGAATACATCATCACATTTTAGCAACTTGCTGTTTTAGACTGTAAAAAAACTATGTGAGCAAAAGCCCTTCAGTATGCTCATCCACGTCTATTTCTGACCATAGATATTTAAGCTTTGATTTGGAGTTTTCAAAAGGCAAAATCTGAGTGGTTGTCCTGTAATATTGGAGTTCAGTAAGTAAACCAGAAAATCACTCATACATATGTCCATATCCCATTTCCTCCACACATACTTAAGGTTCTACTTGCTTAAAATTGAGGATGTTTTTAATTCAGTAGTTTATTCAATACTTTAGCAGAATCTTTTGTGTTCAGTTTATATAGAGAGAGTTTATTTAGCAACAAAGGATGAAAGTGTCAACAGAAAGAGGAAAACGGAAAGAGCTAGCTTAAAAAAGATTTCTGCTACTAAATAATTTGAGTAAATGTGTTTTTACTTCTGGTCAAGAAGACAAGATAAGATGGACATTTCAGGGGCGCGCTATCAGACACTCAAAACCATGATATTTAGGTTGTTTTGAGGAGACATTTGTTGTGGCAGCAATATGAAACAGGGTAAACGAGTTTGGTTTGAAACCGCTCATCAAATCACAGAAAAGATTTGATAGTGGTTTCAGTATAAAATCAGGAAGTCCTTTATTAAAAGTATACCTGTATTTCCTTCAGTTGTTATTGAATAGCTTAAGTACTTAAAGTGCATGTACAACTACAGAGATTTTGCTTTTTTGGCTCAATAGGTTTGTTTTAAGGGAGGAACTCTGGACTAAAATGAAGACCAAAATGTTATTTTTTTTATTGACACATACGTTTGAGTTTTTGTTAACTAACACTTGACTTAAATTTAAGATGGTAAAAATTTAAGAATGAGACTTCAACTAAAACACATTTCCTCCCTAAGCTGAATCCATGATAGATAGCCAAATTTACACTGACATGGAGCCAACGTCTGTGGTATTTGTTTTCTAAAACAAAACAGTGGAAATTTTTATTTTCTTGCACATTATCTTTTTTTTTCTTAATGCAAATGTGTCCTTTACTTAAAATTACCTTCATAAGAAACAGCTCATCCCAGAAGCGAGGGTTGTTTTTGGCTGGATCTTCTTTCTGAATCACAGAAACAGAAAACATAAATGACACTGAGTGCACAGTCTATAAATAATGCTTATTTTAACATATCACTAATTTTCCTCCTTCAATGTACTCACCGCAAAAATCTCATCATACATCAGCACCACCTTCTCCTTCAAGGGTTTCTTAGAGGACGATGTCCTCCTCAGCAGCCCTGCCTTCTTCTCCACCTGAGACATGACTAAGTCTGAGGAGAGAGATTCAGACACTTTATACATAACTTTACAGAAAATAAAATGTTAAAATTCACTTGGAGTTTATCTGATATTTATATGTAACACATACTAAGAAGGACAACTTTTTTTGCAGTCTAAGTAGTAAATCTAACAAGGGTTAAAGAATAAATAAGGTCTTTTCTACAGAGAATACAGATCTCAAAAAGTAGATTATGTAACATGACACAAATCCCTCAAACAGACTGAGAAACTCTTTTGTCTCTCAGGCCATCTGACAGGGCAACTCCTCAGGAAGACAGAGGATGGGAAGGAGCCTTATTTTATTTTTATGTATATTTATATTTTCAAATTGTATTTTTCGTTTTTACTCTGATGCCTGTGTACATGCTATGGTGCTGAAATCTAAATTCCCTAAGGGAGACTTGCCAAGGGATTAATAAAGTTCTATCTGATCTAACTGATTCTTTCATCACTATTGTTGAGGTCAGACTATACAATTCATGCACGATTATGGCCCGACCAGACAGTCGGAGGGTTTTTGGATTTGTCAGCCACGAAAATGTTTCGTCTTTGGTAGTGTGGAATAGTGACCAACAACAAAAGACCTGTCAGGGATGCCTCATGACTCCAGACAGAAGGTCTGACATGTTTGATTTCTATCCTGCCTTCTACGGTTTCTCTCTTTACATCTGAGACATTGACCAGTGAGAGCACAGGGTGATCCACGTGTGACAATCAGGGATTCAGACGGTGCAAAGCTGTTGCCTTGAGAACTACAACACAGAGAAAAAGTTTTTCAAGCCCTGAAACCAACATTCTTGATTTTATGACATGTTGTAGATGAGCTACAGCCAGACTGTAAAGAAATACATTCTGGAGAGAAACAGCAGAGGTACCTCAGCACCTCGGTGAGTGATTGCTTACATTAATCACCAAGCAAACATATCAGTCATCATAATGCTGGAGAGGCAAACAAAGTAGATTTGTCTACTGTCAGTGTCACTCCCTCAAATGTCATCACACCGGTTGTTATATGCAGTCAGTTTTAATTGCATGGTCTGTCATGCTTTTCTGGCAAAACACAACACGACATTATGGCTCTGTGGTCATCTAATCTGACACAGTGGCCGTCGTAACCTACAGAAAAACATGTGCAGTCTGACCACTGCATAAAGATAAAAGAAGTACTATGGTGACATACTCACAGAATGACCCCTGCCTCCATTCTTTAACCTTTGGATCACATTCATCTTTCTGCCCTCAGATTAATCACAGGTGACCGTCACTCCACACATTGTTGATTTTATTCAGAGGCCGGCTGCGTGCCTCTTACTGAACGATGAGTCAGGCACTGTTGTTTATTTAACTATATAGACTTAACTGGGAGATGCTGCCATATAATAAGTCTTTGTAAAATCAGTCTCATGATCATGACTCAAATTATTCAAGTAATTAGCTGAGGCTTTGTGTCCCTTGGAAAAATGCTACACTCGCAAGAAACCGCTTTCAGATTCTCTACTGCATTAAAATGCAACACATTACAACAACATTAAAACTACCCACCTTTTTTCATATGGGTCAATTTAAACATGACACTTAAACTACACTGCGCCTGCATTTAAGAGCTTATTATCACGAGTATCACATACTCTTGTAGCACTGCAGTGCAGCTGGATCCACCTGACTCAATCAGGCAGATCCATCTTGCCAAGCTCCAATCTTCAATAACTGTGAGCAGCCCAAAGTGGCACAGCCCAATCAGTGTCCTTTCGAGCAGGAAGAGGTGGAACCTACGAGCATGACGCATGACCTATGATATCAGTGAATGAATTAAATACATGTTTAAGGTGGTGATGAAGCCTGTAGCTAAAATCAAACAAGTGACACTGAAATATTTACCACACATGACAACATGTGGACAAAAGTACAGCATGTGTGGCATATTCATTGTTTGATTTCAATTATATTTTTTCCTAATTGTGATGATATGAAATTTGATATGATATAATGATATTTTTCTAAATTTGACCTGTTGCTCTCAATGTGACATTCTATTAGTGTAAGGCACAGATGCAAGACAAGAAAAACAACATTTAACTCTTGAAAAATGAAACCCTTGATTTTTATATGTACCCATGCAGCTATAGTATGATGAAGTATCATAGTACATTTGTGTATTTTGCTGCCAATATGCATAACCGATTTATCGGCTGTAATTATCAGCAAAAATTTCAACATCTCCTACTACCAATATTTACCTTTTTAGCCCAATATCTGCTGATACTGATAAAATACCAATATTATCATGCATCCCAAGTGGGAATTCACAATTGTGATTGAAACTGAAACTCCATTGATTGCCCAGCCCTAATGTATACTGTACATTTTACATTATTCTGTATCCGATGGCAAATTGCTATTGTTAGTTATTTTATGAAAGTCTTGAGGAATTACCACACTGTCACATTATCCCAAGTAGGGATGCAACTGTTACCGATAAAATAATAAACTGCGGTAGGTTAGTATAACCGTTTCCTATTTTAATTACAGTTCAAAACATGACTGAATAACCTGCAGTGGTGCTGCTCATTGCCTTGAACAGTCAGAACTATGTGTCTGCTCCTTGGCAAAGTTGCAGCGGTCCCTCAGATGCAGGCGTGCATGCACAGTTTGCAATGTTTGGCCTCTAAAAGTGAAAGTGTGGACAGACACTGTACTGGAGATTTTTCCCCCCTCGAAATGGACAAAGTCTGAAGTCTGGTCGTACTTCAGATTTTACAAGGATGCTGAGTAGGGCTGAAAGATTTATCATTTTTGGATCGAAATCGTAATTTCAGACAACACAATCATGTGATCGCCAAAGCTTCAATTTTTTGCTCCTGACTGACCCAGGATCTGTTGTGTCAACTATTTTACACATATTGTTTTACAAATTTGCAGACAATTTGCATTTATAGAAGTGCTGGTAAGAAGGTCAACAACACAAAGCCTTTGTTTAGGAGTAAAAGTTGGAGTATCCCTTAAATAATGAAAACAGATTATTTATCATCAATATTAAATGATGAATGATGTGTTATGTGCTTTTAATCATTGATTTTCTTACCGTGGTCTGTAACGTAATGAATATTGCACTGAAGTTTGATTTGCAGAAAATCATGAATTGGACTAAAATCGAAACATCTGCCAGAAAAATCGCAATTACACCTTCTCCTAAAATTGTTCAGCCCTAATGCCGAGGGGAAACCAACTAAAGATGGTCACCCTGTCTGCAGACAATGCAGCAAAACATTCTCTGTGAGTTAGGCAGGGAAGAACCACAAAGCACCAGAAGCACCTCCACCACAAACACCCCCACAGCAGCATCAGAGGCGAGAGGCCTGGCTGGATTGTTGAGAAAGACCTCAGCAAGGAACCAGAGAGGTGAAGAGGGTAAGGTTCTGACCACTGCAGATCGTTCTTAAATTCACATTATTTTTTAACCAAATAAAACTTTGTAAATGATTTCAGTGTGAGTATGTGTACTGTTTGAACATTTTGGGTACATTGCAACAACACTGCAACAATAATGATAACCGTGAAAATTTTGGTCACAATAACTGTGACATTAAATTGTCATACGGTTACATCCCTAATCCCAAAATAAAGACATCATCATGTTTCACTGATTCTTGCTGCAAACTTGGTCAGGTAAATTATACCAATAGAATCACCCTACAGGTTACAGTACATTGTGGGCTTTTTTGTCAGTATTTGCAAACATTTCTGACCAACTCAAAGAAGCTTTGGCAACTCTCCTTTGGTTACCAACCCACCAGCTGAGAATCACTCTTACAGACTAATTCTGTTCTTTGTTGTGAAATCACACATGAATCAGGAACTATACAACCAAGACTGATTGATAGATTAATATGTGGATTCATACGCGGACTTAACACCTGCTGAAGTGCATGTCTACTCAGTCTCTATAAAGTTTAGAGGTCAGTGAAGACTGAGGGGCACTAATCTGTCTTCACACAGAGGTAGCTAAGCTGTCCAGGTGACAGATTTCAACATGAAGACACTTCTGGACGAAAAGGTTCAGGTGACCTGAGCTAAGATACTGAGTCATGAGTAAAGTTACAAAGATGTCAACACTAAAGCCAAAGCTCTTGGAGTTTGACAAACTAATGTAAGATAAAAAATTATAAGCTGACACTCGCTTTAATAAAAGACACGTGTGTGAGATGTACAGTGTTAGGAGGTTTAACAGCAAGTTGGGATGGGCTGCTAGCTTGTTGGCTAACGTCAGCTAACTGACCAACCGTTAGCTCAGTGGGTTCAACTAACATTAACATGAGACTGAAAGAAAAGTAGTCACATAGAGAGCCTGCATGTTTTTGTATTTTACACATTAAGAATACTTATTGTGTCAGCATTTAGCTTTAAAAGCGTTATACCAACATATCCAGTCTTAGCAGCTAATGCTAATACTAGCATGCTGCCTGACAGTAAGGATAATAATACTCATTTAGCGTAGACTCTCCAGTGTCAGAGTCCAGTTACTGTCAGATGTACTTAATTTCACATACAGATAGCCTCAGTAAAGTGTTTTTACTTACCTCAACTGAAATAATTAAATTATTGTCGTAATTGTAGTTCATGAATCCTTGTGACAGCACTAGCTTCAGTTAGCATGCTGCTATCAGCCTGATGCCGTCCCCGGGGTCTTAGTGCCGTACAGTTCACAGCTCCGGGATTTAAAGATGCACATCAGAATTATGGTTGGAGAAACTCAAAGGAAGTTCCTCTAAAGTGAGGTAAAAATAAAAGCTATCCTACTGAGTAGCTCCTTGTGACCTTGAAAAGAAGCTGGATTCATCAGATTTCAGGTTTGTCATCAGGTAGATATATACTGAAAACAATAATTTATCAGCACCTTCTGAAGGAGAAAGAGGCAGTGTATTTAAAAGTGGTACCAAAGATGCCAGCTAACAAATCATTAGAAGAGGGGTATGCGTCCTCAGAGTCCATTCATCCTCTAAAATCATCAGAGAAAGATCCCCACACACACACACAAAGACTGCTGATGTGGAGAAGGTGCAGGACATTTAAGGCAACAGCACTTCATTCACAAATTATTTTCATTAATTTATTCTTTCTTTTTATTTTGTTATCCAGATCTGACATGCACTGGAAATTCACTTTACTCACAAATGAAAAAAATGTTGGTAAGGTAGGCGAATAATTCTAGCAAGTTGTTGATAAGGAGATAGTTCATTGTCTGATCCCCATTTGTTGGTTGCTGCTGATTGAATCACATGTGAAGATGAGGCTAAACATACAGGGTAAACTCATCAAATATCTCAATCAGTCAGTCAAGTAGCCAGAAGCCAGTCTGTAGCCATATTTTTATTTTTTTTGTTTTTATTTATTTATATTGATATTTATTTATAGTTTGATTTATATCTATCTTTTTATATAATCTTTTAATCTGTTATACTAAACTGCTACTGGAATACAAATTTTCCTAAGGGAGTTTTCCAAGGGGATTAATAAAGTTATATCTAATCCAATCTAATTTAATCTTATTTTGTTCAACCAGAGCCAATTTAATGACAAATCTCATCTCAAGATGTTTTTTGGGGACTTTGATGGATTTATAACAATGATAAAAGGTGTAAGGTTGATATTAAGAGAGGTATCACTGACATTCATTGTTGTAGCAGTTGGAATAAGGCAGATCCACAGCAGTGTTTGTTTGCAAAAAATACATTTAAATTGTACACAGGGCTACAGAAAAGCTGGGTCCACACAAAGCCCGGTGCACAAATAAATAGTAAAGCATGTCTCCTATAAGCTTTTGAGCTGAGCAGAAATAAACATTTGTAGCAGGTCTTTAAAACAATAAATGGGCAACAGTAAATAAAATGTAGATTTTTGCTGCTCTTTTTCAACTAATGGTGAGAGTTTTAATTAAAATAAAGATAATCATGGCTTAGATACAGGATAAGCCACAACTTTGCTAATCTCTTTGTGCACCTTC